>OZ004722.1:5871758-6010542 GCA_963924515.1 Vespertilio murinus
TCTATCCACTGAGCCACACCGGCTTCGGCCCTATGGCTCCTTCTCTTCCTGGGTGATCTTCCACCTGAGGAGCAGCGTCCCCCTTGGACGCTGTCACAGTGACACCTAATGTCCGGTGCGGCAATGTTTGGCCGGCCCTTCGCGCTCGGCTACCCAGATGGCGGCCCGGGCAGGGGGGAGGCGGGAGGGCGGGGGGGGATCACGGTTGCCGGGCAAAGCTTTTCATTTCAGGTCCCGAGCCGCCGCGGGAGCAGCGGGGACGCGTTGGCCGAGGTGCCCGGGGGGGGCCCCCCGTGCCAGGGCTAATTTATGGAGATCCTGGCAACGGTAAATATGGGCATCGAGTGTCCTATCGGCCGTTAAGTACATGCAAAACGCAGCTGGCCATTCCGGGGCACGTTGAGGAAACAGAAAGCCAGCTACTTCTATCGAGCAGACTTAGGAATGGATGGGTCTGGATCGCTCTGATTTTTAAGGGAGGATTTGGGTGTTTGCATCATCCCTCCATTTGGGTTACTGACTGTAAAATTTAAATTTTTAAAAAAAGAGCCTTTTATTCCGTGGGTTTTGAGATGATGGAAATAACTAGCTAGCTACCACACTCTGGGGAATTGGATGAGCGGAATCCTCAAAGTATGCAAGACACAAATCTTTAGCTGCGAGTTGGCCGCCCTCTCACGCTGTTGGTCTGAAAATAAACGCAACGCTTTCTTTTTTTTTCCCCTGGGAATGGATCACTATCTATCCAGGGAAAAACCACCAAGAAGATTTATACTAATTCCAAAGAATAAGACGTTAAAAATGAAATAAACCACGGTTAGCGGTCTCTCTGGGTTGCAGGCGGCGGAGAATGGTTTGAGCGGGCGCGCTGCGAGGGTACTGACGCAAGTGGCCCCGGAGAGCCCAGAAACCCACGCGTGGAGGTCAGGGGACCCCAAACAGCAAAGGCTTCTGGGCCTTCCCTATAGGGACATTTACTAGTTCACTCCATCCTGTTAAAGTGACCCCCCGTTCAAGTAGAGAAGCTCAGGTGAGAAAAAGACCTGATGAATCTGATCATGGTGCCCATGGCGGGGTAGTGAGACCCCCAACCCCCACCTTTGGGGTGGCTGTGGGAAGTCTGTCCCTCCATCCTCTCCTCTCTGCGGGCCCGGTGGGAAAGACAGAGCCCTCAGAGGCGTGCTATGTGCCGAATGTAACGGACATCCCGCTACTGGCTCCGGCCTCTATCAATCTAGACCGGGTTTTTATGTGGGGGTTTTATGAGGACAGCCTTCCCGGCCCGTCGCACCTTCCCGAGCCGGCCACTCCCAGGGGGATGTGTCTACAGCCGCAAAAAAAATAAAATGAAATAAAGGGCCGGGAAAACCTGCAACATCTCGCTGTTTCTCAACACAAGCGGCCTCCGTTGTTCCTGTCCCCACGTGCTATGGGTGTGTGTGACTATACTCAACGTGAAAATGCGACATATTTACAGTTTCACTGACACACACTATATGTGCATGTGCATGGACATAGGAACTTTTACTGGATGTGACATAGGGTGGTAAGCCTCTCTGTGTCTGTCTGTCTGTCTGCCTGTCTCTCTCTCTCTCTTTCTCTCTCTCTCTCTCTCACACACACACACACACACACACACACTACTATGCACACACACAGTACTATGCACAAACACACGCTCGAGCACGCACACACGTTCGTGCACGCGTGCGCGCACACACACACACTATATGCACACACACAGTACTATGCACACATGCACACACTACTATGCACACACGCAGGCACACACACACTCTAATATGCACACACACTACTATGCACACACAGTACTATGCACACACACAGTACTATGCACACACAGTACTATGCACACAGTACTAAGCACACACAATACTATGCACACACGCACACACTACTATGAACACACACAGTACTATGCACACATGCACACACACTACTGTGCAGGCACACAATACTATGCACACACACACACTTCTACAGGTTTCACGTCTTCCCAGATAAGCCCCATTTGTATGTCAGAGGTAGCGGGGAGGAGGACAGAATCTTAAATGCAGCCAGATGAGACACCGGTCTTGCTCGGTTTCCCCACCCTTTATCCCTCCTGCCCTGCTCCTGGTGCCAGAACTCTGCCCCGCAGCCCCCCGGCCGGTGCGCTCGCTGGCCTGATTTGGAGTTGGAGGCAACGAGGGTTGGTTTCCAACGCGCCCCGGAACCCAGGGGAAGGGCCATCTGTTAGGACTAACGGGTGCGGAAATCCCTTTTGACTCATCTCCTCTGACAGTGGGGTGGGCGCTCTCCCCCCTCGCAGAGAGGAACACGCTTCCCCTCCGAGGGGCCCGCAGTTCACATGAACAAGGAGGAAGAGGAGGGGTAACTTGGCACAGAGCTCTGCATTTCCCTCCGATGCCAGTTATGAGATCCTAAGAAGGGATCTGGCTGTCAAACACACCCCTCTTCCTCCGATGGGGTGAGGACTGGGGCTGGGGACCCCGGGGTGGCCCGCTGGCCTCTGGCAATCACCCCCCCTCCCCCCCCCCCGCTCTGGACGGGCCCGTTAATGGACACGGAGCCCGCATCTCGCTCGGGAGGAGGCACAGTTGGCGGGCACGGCGCTGTAAGGGGAGAGCCGGGACATGCCGATAAGGCGTCTCGGTTTACCCTGGACTTGACTGTATCGGGGGCCGGGGGATATTATTAGCGGGGGGCCCCCGGCCACCCCCCGCCTCGGAGCGGCAGAGCCGGTGAAATGTATCTGAGTGGAGGGTCTGCTACGGAGCACCTGCCCGCTTGTGCGGCGGCCCCGGGGTCTCAGGGGTACAAGTTGCCAGAGATAAGGCCTGGGGCGCAGAGAAAGAGCCCACCCACTTCGGGGGGCCCCCCAGGAAGAGAAGGGAAGCCAGCCGTGTGAAAAACGGAGGCGCGGCCAACTCCTAGCCCTGTGTGTATTTTTCCCTCGTTGCAAACTTTTTCCTTTTGACTGTATTTTATTGATTTTTTAGAGAGGAAGAGAGAGTTAGAAGCATCGATGAGAGAGAAACATCCACCAGCTGCCTCCTGCACACCCCCCCACTGGGGATGTGCCCGAAACCAAGGTGCATGCCCTTGACCGGAATCGAACCCGGGACCCTTCAGTCCGCAGGCCGACGCTCTATCCACTGAGCCACACCGGTTAAGGCTGCCACAGTCTTCTTTGAAAAAAAAACAAAAACAAAAAAAACACATACCATATTTGCTGGCGTATAAGACGACTTTTTGGCCCTGAAAAATATGCCTCCAAGTGGGGGGTAGTCTTATACAGCGAGTATATAACAAACTCTGTATTTTTAGTGGAAATTTTAGTGGGTCGTCTTATATGCCCAGCCGTCTTATACGCCGGCAAATACGGTAACTAGTAAGCTTGGCACTGATCATCCATTAGCTGGTTGTTTTACAACATGCTTGTGGTGTCACTTTCTGATGGTTTCATCGATTGATTGATTGACTGGCCCGTTCATTCAGCAGAGTCTACAGTCTCATACAAGCAAGATCATAGGATCGGGAGTCCAAAGATCTTTGTGGGGCTCATCAAGGCATCATTTTGAAAAGCCGTGTTATCTTGGGAAACTCCTTAAGTTTTCTCAGCTTTGAGTTTTACAGCCTGAACGGGAGATAACTGAGATAGCCATAGCAATCGTGCCTAAAAATATCACTTATAAAAATGATTTATAAACTGCGAAACTATGCAAAACCTTTTTGCTTTCGGAGGCCAGAGCTATGACTGGAATATTGTATAATGTAAGTAAATAAGCATATTTTAAGCATCCATTCCGTGCTCGGGAATGCGTGAGGGGTTTTGTAGATAAAAAAGACTGATATGGCAGAAATCCTACCCTCAAGAAGGTGAAGGTTTGTGAGAAGAAAACAATTCAGCCAAGGAGAAGGCACAAATTTAGTCCTAGAGTTTTCCTAAGATTTTCTATAAAATCATTTATTTGCCAGACACGGCTACGGACATTGTAAGTCTCTGTGATCCCCAGTGTGATTTTGTAACAAGCCACATTTGAAGATGATACCAGTTATTTTAAGATATGCCCCCTGAAAATATGAATAAATTATTTCGTTTTATTTAAAAAGAAATACTTGGTTCACTAAATACTTTCTAGATTCTATGGCAGTTTGGCAACTTAAAACCAGGCTGATTTTCTCTGTATTTTTTTTTAAATCCTCACCCAAGGACATTTTAAAATTGATTTTCAGGGAGAGTGGAAGAGAAAGAAAAAGGCAGAGAGAAACATCGATGTGAGAGAAACACATCGACTGGTTGCCTCCTGCACATGCCCAGACCAGGGTCCGGGCCAGGGACGTGCCTGCAACCGAGGTGCATGCCCTTGGCCGGAATCGAACCCGGGCCCCTTTGGTCTGCCGGCTGATGCTCTATCCACTGAGCCAACCAGCTAGGGCTTTTCTGTATTTTACATAAACTGAATGATTTTCAATCGTCCTTGAAAGTCTCCATTTTTTAAAAAAATATATTTTATTGATATTTCACAGAGAGGAAGGGAGAAAGATAGAGAGCTAGAAATGTCAATGAGAGAGAAACATCGACCAGCCGCCTCCTGCACACCCCCGACCGGGGATGTGCCCGCAACCAAGGTCCATGCCCTTGACCGGAATCGAACCTGGGACCCTTCAGTCCGCAGACCGACGCTCTACCACTGAGCCAAACCGGTTTCGGCAAGTTTCCATTTTTTTAAGTTAAGAAAAAATATTCAATTATTTAGAAAAATTTTCCAATTGTAGGCTTTGTAAAAAAAAAAGGGGGGGGGATATTTAAACATTGGCTATTCTATTTAATAGTTATGTGATTTGAGAAAGTAACTATCAACGTTTGAAATTCGGTGTTCTGATGTGTACGTGGGATAATGACGCCCCGTTTTACAGATAAAACTGCGTGTGGAAAACGTGTATTGATTAGATGCAGATTAGGTTTTGGTAATGGAGTCCATGCCAGCCTGTAGCGTGAGCGGACAGACCCCTGCTCAGTGGTGCCAGGGTCCAGGAAGTCTCCATTCCCAGGGGTACTGACCCACTGCCCCCCGATGCCAGCGGTCAGACAAGAGTCACCGCCTGCGTGGCCTGGGGGTGATGGTTAGTCGGGGGCACGGAGCCCCCCGAGGCCTCTGCCTGCCCCTCCGCCACAGGGATCCTCACTGAGGGGACCCCCTACAGCTCTGGGCACATGCCGGGGCGTCCTGGGCGCCCACGGGGCTCCGCCCACCATATCCAGTGCCTTTTCCTTACCCACCGATCATGATTTGGGTGACCCTGAGTGATTTGCTTTCCACGCAGGCACCCTCTCTGTCAAAGGGGCCTTTGACTACTGTGGGCCTCAGGCTTAAGGACGTGAAAACGTCACGCGTGGACATGGGTGCGGGTGAGTGAACGGGCTCCTTCGTGGGGCCACGAGGGGCAGTGACATGGGCAGAGGAGGCTGAGGACGCTCACGCGGGCGGGAGGCTGTGGACCCAGAGCTGCCCTCGCTCTCGGAGCAGGTGCCCATGGACTCGGCGCCTGCAGAGCGGGTGTTCCAGATGGCGCCGCAGGTAAGTGACAGATGGGGAGCCAGCACGGGTCCTTGTCACCTCCCTTCCCCAGAAGCCTGGCTCCGAGCCGGCTCCTGGGGTTCCCTGGACGCTGCCGCTTGTGCACCCCGCCCCGGGGACAGCGGGCCACCACGGGCCACAGAGACCCCGGAACGGGCCACCGGCCGGGCTGCTGGCCTCGCTCTCGCTCACACCACTGCCCCCCGCTGCGTCCTTTCTAGCTCTCGGGGTGCCAAGGGCACAGGGGGACAGCGCAGGCAGGTGTGGGCCACAAAGACAGCTCCTGGCCATAGGGGTCCCATCATGCCCTGGGCCCTAGGGCTCAGGGGAGTTTGGCCTCACCTACACTGAGCTCGAGGAGACACTGAACCCGGAATGCCCGGGCAGTTGGGGTGCGCTGACAGAGCTGGCAAGGTCAAGTCCAGGGCTGTGGACAGAAAGTCATGGAGCACTTCCATTTATTTAAAGAGTTAGTTAATTGGTATATTAAATAAAGAAAACAGGCTTAGGAATTCTGTGGCACATTAATATACCGTATTTGCCGGCGTATAAGACGATTTTTTGGCCCTGAAAAATATGCCTCCAAGTGGGGGGTAGTCTTATACGGCGAGTATATAACAAACTCTGTATTTTGAGTGGAAATGTTAGGGGGTCGTCTTATACGCCCAGTCTCTTATACGCCAGCAAATACGGTATTTTCAGGGCCAAAAAATCGTCTTATATGCCGGCAAATACGGTATATATATCTACATATCTACATATCTATGTATACGTATACCTATAGCTATCTATCTATCTATATCTATCTTTCAGATACAAACATCCCAACTGTGGCTTTTAAAACAAATCAGGCTCTGTCACACCACGGCTCCATCCCAATTCTGCCATTTCCCATGGCCCCATGCAACTTGGGATAACTCTTTTTAAAAATATATATTTTATTGATATTTTACAGAGAGGAAGGGAGAGAGAGAGAGCTAGAAATGTCGATGAGAGAGAAACATCAACCAGCTGCCTCTTTGCACACCCCCTACAGGGGATTTGCCCGCAACCAATGTACATGCCCTTGACCGGAATCGAACCCGGGACCCTTCAGTCCGCAAACTGACACTCTACCACTGAGCCAAACCGGTTTCGGCAACTTGGGATAACTCTTAATCTTTCTTGGGATAACTCTTAATCTTTCTTGCATTGCATGGAAGGATGCTACTTCCTACTTCAATCACCTGCTTGCATCACATGTATTAAATGCAACACGCTATAGGCATACAATGCAGGCGGCCTGAAACAATCCATTCCTTTCTTGAAAGTGTGTGCAAATAGACACCTCTCCAAAGCGGACATGCATTTGGCCAAGGGATGTATGAACGAAATCACTAAATCATCAAGGAGATGCAAATTATACAATGAAAACGAGGGAGCACCCCACACCTGTTAGAATGGCTGCCATCAACAAGTCAGCAAATGACAGACGCTGGTGGGAATGCAGGCTGATGCAGCCGTTATGGGAAACAGTGCGGAGTTTCCTCAAAGTCATTAAAAATGGAACTGCCCTTTAACCCAGTGATCCCACTTCTGGGAATTTATCCCCTGAACCCCAAAACACCGATCAGAAAGACTGTAAGCACCCCTATGTTCACAGAAGAGCAATTTACAGCGGCTAAGATCTGGAAACAGCCCAAGTACTCACCAAGCGATGAGTGGATAAAAGAAAAGTGGGGTACAGTTACACCATGGAATACTATGCAGCTATAAAAAAAATAAGGATCGCCGAAACTGGTTTTGCTCAGTGGTAGAGCGTCGGTCTGGGAACTGAAAGGTCCCGGGTTCGATTCCAGTCAAGGGCATGTACCTTGGTTGCGGGCACATCCCCGGTATGGGGTGTGCAAGAGGTAGGTGGTCGATGTTTCTCTCTCATCGACGTTTCTAGCTCTCTGACTCTCTCCCTTCCTCTCTGTAAAATATCAATAAAATATATATTTAAAGAAAAAAAGTATCCCTTACTTTTAGAGACAACATGGAGAGAATGCTAAGCGAAACCAGCCAGTCAGAGAAAGGTTAAGTATCACATGATCTTGCTCACACATGGAATCTCATGAACAAAATAAACTGGCGAACAAAAAAAGAATTGGAACAGACTGTGGAACCTCAGAGGGGAGGTGGAGGTGGGGGTGGATGGAAAGAGACCAACCAAAGACCTGGTATGCATACATGCACAGCCTGTGGACTCAGACCATAGTGTGATGAAGGGTGGATGAGGGTGGGGCGGATCAATGGGAGAAAGAAGACATCTGCAATACTTTCAACAATAAAGAGAACTTTTGAAAAATAAAAGTAACTTCAAATCCTTGTGTTTTTAGGACATCTTTGAATTCCACTTGCGATTTCTAGGTAGAGACACTTGAGCCATTCCACATTTTTATGAGCCGAGTCCCTTCTAACCTTGGGGTCCCCGTGGCAGTGGCAGCCGGATCCGCTGGCAGATAATAACATACGAGTTCCCCTCCTGGCTCCTTCCAAACACGGAATAAATCAGAAATTCCCCACCTCGGGAACGAAATTTAATATTTAAAGGTAATTTGACCTGGACATGTGTGTCCCATGAATATTTAATGAAACCCGTAGCAAATGTATTTATATAGCATTAATCGGAGGTTAGAATTTATTCATTTCCGAGGATATTATTTCTCGGCACGGGTGACGCTGCTCTCTGTCAGAACGCTAGGCCCTAGAGGTGATCTGGAGCTGTTCCTTTCGCTGCTGCTCATGTCTACGTGACCTCTGCCCTTACACACAAGATGGATTCCGGGAGGGCGCTCTAGGGGTACCCCAAAGACCATGGCCACGGGGTTACCGCCAAGTTCCACCCCGCTGGCTCTCTATTCTGCCTTACACAATGTTTACACGTATAGACACCAGAATCCAACTTGCCTAGTGCCCTCTGACACGGACAATTTCCCTCCTTTGTAAAATTTCATCTTGTTAGTGCTTGCAATGAAAAGGGTAGGCATCAATCAGTTTATGTGGCAGTTTATGGTATCTAGTTATGAGAGTTTAAGAACCGTTAATTACACTTACCGGGGTGACATTGGTTGGTGAAGCTATATAGGTTTCTAGTGTACAGTTCTATGGTACATCCTCTGTACACCGCACCGTGTGCTCACCACCCACAGTCAAATCTCCTAAATTGAAAAAAATCTCCTAAATTGAGATTTTTTTCAATTTAGTTTTTTTTGGAGGAACATTTAAAGGGGAACATGCTTATAAAATGAACATCTCAAAACATGGACGTTTCCAGTTGTTCCTCCAGCAGAAAAAACCACAGCAGGTCTTTATAACCAGCATGCTGCCCTGCTTTGCTATCTCAGGGAAAGAAAATAAAGCTTAGCATTAAAACTTAAACCGCTCTTGAAAGGCACAGAATTCCAAAGGGAGTTTTTCGAAGACTGCGTGTTTAAGGACTGCAGCCCGGAGGAAGCGGGGATGGCTTCTCGCGAGAAGAGATGGTCAGAGTGAACAACGGTTGCCGAGCTCTGCCTTGACCTTCTCTGACCTTCGCAGTCGCAAGTGCAAAGGCAGAAGGGGAATAAAAGATAGTTGAGCCAACATACTTTGGGAATTAAATATTGTTTCATCATTGATGCTAAGAAAAAAGCAGGGCAGAACACACTGGTGAACAAAATATGTCAAATATTGACTTAAAAAAACCCTACTTTTTAAGTATTAACATTCCTTACTAATTTTCTGTGTATAAACCTCTTATAATGCCACAGACACGCCATTGAATAATTACCCTCCATACAGTATTTTAACCAGCATCCTAATGTATTGGATGTGTTGCCAAATTATATTGCAATGAGTTTCTTTCATGGTACATCCCCACCAGCAATGAATGGAAGTGCCATCACCTCACAGCCTAGCCAACATGCTGTTAAAATATAAAAATATATCAGGGCGGTCTCATGCTAGCTCAGCTATTATTTCATTCATAGATTTTTCTTGCCCTGAAATAAAAATGCTTAATTTTGCTTAAAAATGAGTCAGGGATATATTTATATGCCAAAGTGTATTTTCCCCCACAAGTAAGTGAAACATCTGTCTTTCAGAATGGGACCAACTGCTAAATGCTTTTTGGTTTTAGCCAATATTTTGTTTCGGGCCAAAATTTACAGTCAAGTACCTTCAAAATATTTGCTAATAATTATCATTATTCTGCTTCATAAGAGAAGAGCCTTTTGGTGAAAACATTTACCCAAATTAATTGCGATTACGGTTAGGTTTGGATAACCCATTTGTAAGTGACATTCATTATTTTAATCTGCATTAAGCAGATCTCCGGTTTTATTGCTGGAAGGAATACAATCTTGAATTATTATTATTTTAAGAGTGTTTTCTCTTTTAAATATATTTTTATTAATTTCAGAGAGGAAGAGAGAGAGAAACATCAACGATGAGAGAAAATCATTGATCAACTGCCTTCTGCATGCCGCCTTCATAGGATCAAACTGCAACCCGGCATGTGCCCCTGACCGGAACCGAACCCGGGAATCGAACCCGGGACCCTTCAGTCTGCAGGCCGAGGCTCTATCCACGGAGCCAAACCAGCTAGGGCTGGAGTGCTTTCTCTCTTAACACGCTTGCTACCATCCAACCACCATCTGGCCTACAACGTCATTTTGCAACAGTAGCTTAAAAATAAACAGAAAGCAAGAATACATTGAGAGCAACCGGGCTTTCTAAGAGGACACTTTCTGCTTCCTGCAGCTCAGTTTTCTTGTTGGTAGTGGCGGCGTCTGTTGGCTGTGTCTCCAGAAAAGTGACAGAGCAGCTAACTCCGACTTGAAAGTCAGGTGTTTTAGCTATTGGCAGATGTCAGGACAGCTTCAGACTTCATGATTAGGGAGCCGCATACCTGCCAGCCTCATCTGTCTCCAGCTCAGTTGACAAAACAAGGCCCTATTGATGTCAAAACAGAGCGGGAAGGAAGGAAGAAAGACAGAAACTTGGGCAGCGTTTAAGAAGTCCCGCGATTTCATTTCAAGTCGCTCCTTTTTTTTTATTATTATTCCAGATGATCCCCTAAACAAACTCTTAAGTGTACCCAAATAAAGCATTTACTGAACCGCAGAAAAGTAACCGGGGTGCATTCTGCACCGCTAACTGCAACAATCTGGCAGATAAAATCTGATTGACCCACTTCTCTCCCCAAGTCACAACCATGAATCTTCACGGACTTTGAAAGATAACAAGGTGTGTGTGTGTGTGTGTGTGTGTGTGTGTGTGTGTGTGACAATGGCTGTCTCTCTGCCTGCCTCACTGAAGCTCTCTTGCAATGATTTCCAGCAAGTTACTCCTTTCACGTTCTCCTTAGATTTCTTAAAAAAAAAAATATATATATATATATATATATATATATATATATATATATATATATACTTTTAGTGATTTCAGAGAGGAAGGTAGAGGTACAAAGCGATACTAACATCAATGATGAGACGGAATCACTGATCAGCTGCCTCTTACATGCCCCCACATGCAACCTTGGCATGTGCCCTGAACGGGTATTGGGAATCGAACCGTGACCTCCTGGTTCATAGGTTAATGCTCAACCACTGAGCCAGTGGGCATCCTTAGACTTCTTTTGCACCCCCTCCCAGTTATACTGAAATGCACCTGACATATAACACTGTATAGATTTAAGGTATACAACGTAATAGTTATACACACACACACACACACACACACACACACACACCCTGGAAATGATCACCACAAGTTTAGTTGACACTCATCACCTCACACAGTTAACCAGTCTATTCCTCTTGTGATGAGACCTTTCGAGATCTCTCTTAGCAACTCCTACATATACGAACAGTACTGTCATTGGCGGGGGAGGAAACACATTTTCCTCTACCCTTCCAGGTTCCGTCGGTGCCTCCGATAATCAGACCAAGGGGCGACGGGTCTAGGTTCTGGGAGAGCCCTCCTCGCTGCGGCTGTCTGTGTTCTAGCAAGAGTGCCCCCAGGGACGAGAAGGAGGAAGCCAGGTCTGGGGCCTCCTCTGATAAAGCCCCAATGCATTGTGGAGGCTCCGCCCCCTGACGTCATCCAGCCCTAATTTCCTCCCAAAGGCCCCATCTGCAAGATCCCCACACTGAGGCCTGAGGTCTCCACATATGACTCCTGGGCAGACACAACATGCAGTCCATGACACTGGGACTCACCTGATGACCATCCAAAACCCAACTTGAATGTACTGAAAGCGATCCCCCCTCCCAAACCTCCCCTGACCCACCTCACCTCAGCTGTGCCCCCACAGTCCTTTCTGGAAATTTCCATTTTACCAATTTAGCGCGCACCTTGTCTACTGGATATCCCTCCCCCCCCACCTCCCATCGCTGCTGTCGAACATCTGACAGTGTCTTCACTTCCATGACAGCCTCCCCGCCAGACATGAGGAATTGGTCACAGTACCTTCTCCTGCTGAGTCAGAATTCGTCTCAGAACAGCGCCACCGGCACCCACTCCTAACCGACGGGCATCCACGTGGCCATCAGCTCTATGTGCCACATCTGGTCCCAGCTGTGCTCTCCTTGACCTTGATGGTAGGTGCGTCTTATCTGTCTGCGCATGCCCTGCACAGGGAAGATAGAATGGATGCCCTTAGGAACATTCTTCTGGGTGCATCCATATTGGACAAGCAAAGCATCTGATTCCTACCTACCACACCTTATCCATGGCAATGCTTTCTCACTGTCACCATCAGGGAGCAAGACATTTGGCTGGACACCATAGCCAATTCCTTTCCAATTTTTTTGGGATGAAATCCTACGTTTTGTTAGGTGTAGACACAGCCCACGGCAGAAACGACGGACCCACAAGGAGGCTTTTCACGTGGTCTTTGCGCGGCAGACATTACGCCCTGGCGAGCTAAAGCTTTCTAAGTCGGGCATCAGGATAATGATTTAGCTATTTATTCTTCTGAACCGGCTACGTCGGTGACTCATTTCTCTCTCTAACCCCGCGCTATTATGCACTAATCCATACATTACTTCCCTTCAATGCGGATGACACACTCTGTTTACTCAGGACGGTTTTGCAATGCGCACAGGAACAAAGACTGTGTGGGCAGGAAGAATGCCACTTGTTCAGCCGGCTTGCGGAACACAGCTGAGATCGAGGCCAGCTTAGTGGGGTGTTAAAGACCCATTAATCATGGCAGGGTGACAAGCTGGAAGGTTTGGATTTTAGTCCAGGTGAGCGCTCCAGATTCAGGACTTGGCTCAATGTCTTTCTACATTTCTCTTCGCCAAGTCCTGACCTATCATGGGGGGGGTGGCGGGGGGGAGGTGGTAGAGAGGGTCGGTCACATGAATGCTAGTTAGAAAGCAGACGTTTTCATAGTAGCTTGTGTAATGACTATTATGATGCAATATATTTAAACATTTTTTTCTATATTTTATTGATTTTTTCACAGAGAGCAAGAGAGAGGGACAGAGAGTTAGAAACATCGATGAGAGAGAATCATCCATCAGCTGCCTCCTGCACACCCCCCGCTGGGGATGTGCCCACAACCAAGGTACATGCCCTTGACAGGAATCGAACCTGGGACCTTCCAGTCCGCAGGCCGACGCTCTATCCACTGGGCCACACCGGTTTCGGCTATTTAAACATTATTATAAGTACTGAACTTTGTAGGCTCGTCTGGATTTCAAATACCCGACACTGTCCACGTTTCTCAGATTGCATGCATTATTGATTTTTGGTTCAGAGAATACTGTCACTGTAGACTCAAGCTTTCATTCCCACTTAGAAACGTTGGCCAAATGAGGTCTGTCCAGGAGGCAGGTTTCTGCAAGGGATTTGGAGGTGTCCCTTCCATATTGCACGTCTTAACTTTTTAAAAGCACGTGCCTGCTTGTTCACTTTCCCCGCTAAGATTGTAAATTCTGACAACGCTGGTATCTCTGGCAGGTTTCCTTTTTCGAGACACATGCTTAGCACAGTGCCTGCATGGAAGTAGCTGTTGCATAAATATTGATTGCGTCAGTAAGTGGCTTTCTATCAAACTGTCCCTTACATATGTGATTTCGGACGTTCACCTGCAACGATGAAGGAAGCGGTTGATTTTTAATAATTCACCAATGTTTAGGTGCACAGGTCGAGACAGTTCCAAACTATTTTAGTTGAGTGGGGGGGGGGAAGGGGGGCAAGAGGCAGGTGAAGGCATGCCCAAGACACATGAGGTTTGCAAAGGGCTTCGCATGAATAGGGAATGTATTTATACCTAGAGGCCTGATGCAGGAGAATTCCTGCAAGAGTAGGCCTTCCTTCCGCTGGCTGCCGGCACCGGCTTCCCTCGGGCACCCGGGACCCGGGCTGGATTCTTTCCAGCCTGGTTTTATCAGGAAGTACATCTGGTCTAATTAGCATATTACCCTTTTATTATTAGAGATTATTGCTTGTACAGTCGCTCTCCAAATCCCCATCAAGGTGGGCCCAAAGACCTTACGGAGAGTTCCAATTCAGAAGGATTGAAAGCATGGACCAAGGCAGACAGACGAAGGGACGTGTGCAAAACTGTTCTTGCTCAGTCCTGCTGCTATTTCTTGGAGTCGGCCCCGGTTTGAAACGTAATAAGCAGACCCCCGCTTGTCAAGAGCGCCCTTCTCCGGGGGTTTGCAGCGGTAATGAAAGCGTTTTAACTCGGTGGTAACTGGATTAGAGTAATGCAAGAACCAGCCACTCTGGGACCTCTTGCTTGTGCCTCGGCCTGAATAAATGTGCATGGAAATTGTTTTTAAACTGATGGCTGTGCAAGATCACAAGTCGGAGTAATGTTGACAGCCTGAGCTCGGGACATGGCAAGGCAGCAAAGAGGCGACGGGCTGTGATGGCAAGCGGCGCATTTAGCGACAGGAAGGCAAGGCTCCGAGGTGCAGGCGGCCGACCCCTTCAGGTCTTGTGTGTGTGTGTGTGTGTGTGTGTGTGTGTGTACACGTGTGTTTTTGTGTTGCTTTTTAAAAACTATATTTTTATTGACTACAGAGAGGGAGAGAGGTAGAAACGCGAATGACGAGAGAGAATCATTGATCAGCTGCCTCCTCCACATCCCCTACTGGGGACTGGGCCCGCAACCCGGGCACGTGCCCTTGACCAGAATCGAACCCAGGACCCTTCAAGTCCTCAGGCTGATGCTCTATCCACTGAGCCACACCAGTTAGGGCTCTACACTTGTTTCATTTCTTCACTTTTTAATGCCTCCTACTCCTCATCTATCTTCCCTTCTATAAGGAAGTCAGAGACTGTTATCCCATGCACAGTGCACATGTCTGACTGGATCATGGGACTAACTCCCCAGGCTTCTTAAACATGCCAAGAACAGGCAGCCATTCCCAGGTCATATGACGGATGCGGGCAGCTGGTAAATTTAGTGTCTGAGGAGCAGCTTTCCCTCTCGTAGTTTTTCTCTCTTCTCTGGATTGGAGCTGAAATTTTATTACAAAACCGCAGATAAGTACATCAACTGCCCGGAGGCTGGCACAGCAGGATACAAGGGAATCGGAGGTAAGGGAATTTGGTGAAATATAAAAAAAGGACAGCGGAATTTAAACCAAATGACAGCAGATAAGGCTTTCCCTGAGTTTCTATTAAAACTGCAATAAATAAGAAATCCAAAAAGATTTCTTTCCAGTCCCCAGTACTTCGGGCACTTTATGGCTCATCGTAAATGTACAGAATTGTCATCGACGCTGGGATCTTGTCACAGTCGCCAGAATAAACACGGCGGGAGTCACGTTCACGGCATGATGGCCTCAGATCGATGCCTGCGAGTCTCTCCGCACAGCTTGCCATTTGGATAAAGAGACCTTATTCGCACACTTAAGGAAGTAACTCCATAAACTCCCAGGGAGGCCTAGGGGTCAAAGCAGGTGTGACTCAATAGAAATCGCCAAACACAGGCTAAAAAACGAGGGCAGAGACTTTGCTGATGATGCTCTTTATGGAAAAGTCACAGTCTGTCTTTTATCGTGTCACTTTAAGATTATGATTATTATTTTAAATGTATGTAATTCTCCGAGGACCCAAAGGTGCTGTGAGTGAAATGGGTATTTACTGCTGTTTCATGTTCTGCTGTGGAATGTACCTGGACCTAAAGCAGAGCATCTACACTAATAAACGAGAAACATGCAAATTGACCATCACTCAGCTATAACCAGCAGCCAATCAGGAGGGAATATGCAAATTAGAAGGCCAAAGCCGGTGGCTGACCAGCTGCTCCAGGCACAGAGTGGCTAGGCAGGGCAGGATGCCTGCTATGAGAGGCAGGGTGGCGGGGTGAAGGGATCTACAGGAGTGGCACTCAGGCCACAGAGAAGATGAAGATTACAGACTCCAGAGTTTGCAACAAAGATGAAGATGAAGATGGCAGACTCCAGCCCGAGTAAAGGCCTGGGTCTGGGTGCCAGAGGAAAACCAGAGCTGGAAGCCAAAGGAAGGAAGGAAGGCCTATTGCATGAATATCTTTGTCCAATGGGATTCTAGTTCTTAATAAAGGCAAACCCCAGAAGGTGAACGTGTAGGGATCCATGCGGGCCATCTCAGTGCCTTTGGCCCTACTGACCTCAGAGAAGGGAAAGAGATCAAGATCTGGAAAAAGGGGACGCTAGTGGTTCCCTGGATGACAACCCCTCCAGGGCCTGCGACCTGAGTGTGACCTGGGGTGTCAGGTGAAGTGGTACATGGTGTCGGCTCCATCTCCAGAGGGCAACAGTCCTCAATCATAAAACGCCTCCCTGCATCACATGGCACATCTGTCAGCCTCAGCAGCCACGTGCTGTTTATGTCTGTTTTGGGAAGGTACATGGGAGGAAAAAGATCACCCTACTTAACAGCAGATAGTCAAGCCATTTCATTTGACTTTATATTTTGTTCTTATGTGCTATTCATGTGTGTGTGTGTTCTAAAAATGAATATTCGATTTTGAAAATACATTTTAATAAACAATGCTTTTATTATTATTCAAAGTATATATACATTTGGGGGGGGCACCACATATACATATACATATACATACATACACACACACACACACACACATATATATATATATATATACACATATATATACACACACACACATATATATATATATAATTCATCTGGTTGAGTTTAGTTTTTAAAGTGTTTATTTACAGATAATATCAGTGCGTAATATTTATGCATTTTGACAGATTGAGAAAGAATAGATCAAGCCATTTTTAATCGATCACACTGGGTGGGGATCCTGCCACCTTAGAGGGGGAATAACAATAGGATCAATATTCAACAATAACTTCTACTGAATATGGCACCCATCTGTTCTGGGCATAGTAAATTCAGTGCCACCAACAGGTCTCCCTTTATTAATAACTCTAGATCGAATCATGAATGAGTATAATTGTCAACAGGCAGAAGCAAAGTCCATCAAGGATCGGTATATGGATAGCCGTGCCATTTCCAGTGCCATAATCCAATACCTAGTTCTAACAAGTAGTTCGAGTTTTGTATCCTCCTGCTGTTGTATATTATCAAACACTAGAAGCCCAATGCATGAAGATTCATGCAAAAATGGGCCTTCACTCGGACCCGGAGCCACCTTTCCACCTTGCCATACTACCCAGATGCCCAGAGCGGTTGGAGTGGGGCAGTGTGGTACACGCCACCCCAGCTGCTCAGAGCCTGTATATGCAAATTAACCTACCAGCTTTGTTGGGTTAATTTGCATACTCACTCCTGATTGGCTGGTGGGCGTCACAAAGGTACAGTCAATTTGCATCTTGCTCTTTTATTAGTGTAGATGAGGCATTCTGCAGGGAGGATGCTGCTGTTATTTAAAAAAAGCACTGAGGACCCAGGCTTGTAGGGAAGGTGGAAGACAAGAGGGAGATAAAATCTCGCCGGGTTAATTATTAAGATGTTTAGAGAATCATTATGGCCAGAAAAAAATCTAACTCCGGGCGTGTTTACTTTGGGAGGGAGGCACTTTTTAAGCTATCTAGTTCTCTTGCTAAGAACCATTTATGATCTGGTAGCGAAAGCCACATTCCCACTCATTTTTAAACAGAGTTCTCATACATCTTGGTGGTTTCTGCGCTCTGACCCGGAGTTGGAAATGGATGTGAGGTTGCATGAAGGCTGACAACACCTGGCTCTGAGTGTTTCCTGCTCTTTCTGTGAAAAGTGTGCTTGAGCGTTGCCTCTGAATAGTCAACCAGCATTCCTTCCCACTCCGCGCGGGAGCATTTGATTAATGAGTAACTGCAATGAAATGCATTGCTAGTGGTGAGGTGCTTAGCATGACGCTGGGCACACGGTGTTATAAAAGGGCTGCCAACTACACAGGGCAGAGTTTTAAATTAGGACAGGCTATCAGGACAGTCTAATTTGTGTGCGTCTCCCAGCAAAACTGAATCGATAAAACCCGGGACTCCTGGCAGATTACGAACATAGTACCTCAGTCTTTCTCTTGTTTCTGACCACTCATATTAAATTTTAGAAATGATTGCTATGGTTCTGATATTCATTTCTCCTCTGATGTGAGAAATGATTTTTAAAAATATATATTTTATTGATATTTTACAGAGAGGAAGGAAGAGAGATAGCTAGAAACATCCATGAGAGAGAAACATCGACCAGCTGCCTCTTGCACACCCACTGCCAGGGATGTGCCTGCAACCAAGGTACATGCCCTTGACCAGAATCGAACCCTGGACCTTTTAGTCTGCAGACCGACGCTCTATCCACTGAACCAAACTGGTTTTGGCAGAAATGATTTTTTTAAAAAACTAAAAAGTCTTGAAATCTGAGAATTAATTTTCAGATTCTTTCATTGACTGTTTGGATTATTAATGAAGTTATAGGCTGTGACTTGGGATAGCTTGAGTCTCACTCGCGACTATAAACCCCATTTGCGGGCGAGTTTATATGGGTGCATATGGGTGCAATTATCTGTCCAGCCTCTGTGTGTATGAGTTTTGGATGCCTTAGGGGCGAGTTTGAGTTCTTCCTTTCTTTTTCACAAACTCGGAGCATTGCTCACATCTATGAAATGCTTTGTATCAAAACAGCAAATGGGAGAAATTTTTCAGATAGTTGTGGTTATTGAAAGGCATGTTTTTGAGAGGCACTGTATATACATGTGTGTATACACATCCATACGTAAGTACTTGAATAGAAATATGTATCGATCCATTTGATCTTACGCTGTGGTTAAAGGGGTTGGTTTTAATTGTGCT
This sequence comes from Vespertilio murinus, assembly GCA_963924515.1. Taxonomy (NCBI): domain Eukaryota; kingdom Metazoa; phylum Chordata; class Mammalia; order Chiroptera; family Vespertilionidae; genus Vespertilio; species Vespertilio murinus. The sequence goes on from OZ004722.1 coordinate 5,890,642, forward strand.
GGGTGGAACAAAAAAATAAGTGTTGTACTTCATCCAAATGGAAGTATTTTTTTAAAAATATATTTTTGGGCTTTAGCATGCTGTTAACTAGTTATGCAGTACTATCTCTGAAAATAATGGCATAATTATTTGTTTAATTATATAAAGTACAATGGATGAGCATTGCTTTAATTTCTAATTTACCTTACTTACAATAATATCTGTACCAAAACAATTTCAAATATAACTGGGAAATATATGACCAAGAGAACAATTGATTTTTAATCTAGTAAACTTACAAACAAAAATTAACTTACTTTCCTCTTCTCTATAGTTATGTCTTTGGTTTCATGTATAAACCATACCCTAAGTCTTGGTCTTAATCTTATTAAATATAATATACTATATTTAAAATAATTAACCACTTGAAAATTTAAATGACTATCTAAAATATCAATTAGCAAATGTTCTGTTTGCTTTTATGTTATTAAGTTACCCTAACCACACAGTGGAAAGGCCAGCATTTCTCAAGCAGTTGGCCTATTATAAAATGTTTAAAAAATATTTCACGGAATAGTTATGCCTTGACTTAGTTACAACCGACTGTTGTTGGGCTTTTACCTTAATAGCTTCCATATTTAAGTAATTCTGCATTTATTTAATCACTAAACTGCACTTTTTAATTGTGGGGGAAATAGGTATATTTTCTTGTTGTATAAGACTTCTGCCCAGTAAAAACCAGAATAGACTGTCTTCCTGGCTGTCATTTCATCAGAGCTAAACACACACACACACACACACACACACACACACACACTCTCAGTTCACTAGGCACATTGTCAACGTGTGTGTGTCTTTGTGAGCGTCACACCCCCTAACTTCAGGTGTCCCCAAGCTGGGCCATACAATTCCAGCCTCCATTAAATTTCCCCAGGTCAGCTGTGTTGTACCGGGTCAGACATGAATAAAGCAGAGGAGAGTGCTAGGGTACGGGAGAGCCATGTTTAGTCTTTATCCATGGTGCATGGGGATCAGCTGAAGTCCAACACAGACGAAAGGAGGAGGAAAAAAGGAGAACTCTTAAAAATATCCTTTACAGAACTCTTAAAAATATGCCGAAACCGGTGTGGCTCAGTGGATAGAGTGTCAGCCTGCGGACTGAAAGGTCCCAGGTTCTATTCCGGTCAAGGGCATGTACCTTGGTTGCAGGCACATCCCCTGTAGGGGGTGTGCAGGAGGCAGCTGATCAATAATTCTCTCTCATCGAAGTTTCTAACTCTCTATCCCTCTCTCTTCCTCTCTGTAAAAAATCAATAAAATATATTTTTAAAAAATCAATAAAAATATATTTTAAAAATATCATTTACACCTATATGTGGCCTTTTTTGAAAAAAATCAGTATATGAATAATTTAAGACATAATGAATTAGTAGAGGGTGTGAATATATATATGTATATATATTATAATAAAATATATATTAAAATATATGACATATATATATATATATATATACAATATAACATCATAATACATATAATATATATAATGTACTAGCCTATTATATATATATATATTCGCTCTAAAAATGCAACTTTAACCAGAACCCTGTAGAGAATATGTTGGTAGGATTCCAAATCACTAGCCCAGAAATCAAGAGACCCAATTTCTAATTTTTCTGTGCCACTAACCAGGAGGGTAATTTGAGATGCATATTTTATCACCCTCACTGTCTTTTTCTATAAAATGAAAAGTTTCAAGCAGATAAGTGTATTAAAATTTCAAGTTCCAAATTCCACGTTAGGCTGAATTCCACTCAAATAGTATTAGTGATTCAAGTCCAGGGAACTGAGTTAAAGACCAGATCATGACCAAGAGAATACATTTGTCCATCTATAATGGAGAAGGATTCGTTTTAAGAATAGGTAAAGGACATATATGACAAAAAGACAAACTTCCAAAAAATGTACAAATAAAACTAACAGGTAATCCATTGGTGAGGTAATCAGGTTGGCCAATAAACACTTGAAAAGATGTCCCATCTTCGTAACGAGTTGGGAGATGTAAACTGAACGTTCTAGTATTTAATACCCACTTGGGTTGTCCAAATTAGTAAACCTGATCATATTAGGATGAGTTAGGGGTGAGATTCCCAAATTACGCACGAGACTTGCCAAACACAATAGAAGAATGACTAACGGTTCATAAGATATTGATTTTTATTTTTAAAAAATAATGTTTCATGATTTTAAGGAAGGGAAAGGGAGAGAGATAGAAACATCAATGATGAGAGAGAATCATTGATAGGCTGCCTCTTGCATGCCCCCTACTGGGGATCGAGCCCACAACCCCGACATGTGCCCTGACTGGGAATCGAACCTGAGACCCTTCACTCCACAGGCCGACGCTCTATCCACTGAGCCAAACCGGCTAGGGCCGCTTCACAAGATATTCAAACATTTGAAGACAACACAACCCATGCGTGCAGCGTGAGCCCTCACACTGTAGTCACCCACAGCATCAGCTGTAGGTTGTGCTGCTTCTCTCCAATGGTGTCAGACATTTGCAAAGCTACGTTTGCAGAATTTGCTGGAATGAAAAGAGTGACCTCCTCGGTTTATTCTTCACGGGCCAGCCAAATCAAGCATATATAAAAATTTACAACACAACACCTTTCCTCCCCTTGTGTTTTTCTTTTTTTTAATGTTCCACCAACGTGCCTTTAACACCATTAAAATCCTCCTCTAGGCCCTCTAGACGTTCCCCTCCTTCTTCTAAACGTTTGATGGTGAGAATTAGAAGCTGGCACGACCTAGTCCCCGCTTCCCATTAAAATCCCTCCCATAACTGGCAGGCATGCCAACGCCAGGGAAGACACTAATTAGCGGACAGACACCCTGTACTGTGGCAGGTCCACGTTAGCGTAGTTGTAGTTGCAACACGGGCTTGGTTATTAGTTAACTTACAGAGACAAGGAGAAGGTACGCTGTTCTCTGTTTGCTGCGCTGGTTCCAGGCTGGTTGGGTGCTATATATATATATATTTTTTATATATATTTGTTTTTTAAAAAAAGAAAGAATTTTGTGTTTGGGGGTCACCTCAACATAAGGAGCTGTAGTAAAGGGTGGCGGCATTAGGAAGGTTGAAAACCACTGGTCTACACCACCCTCCTGTATCCCGTCAGCCATCAGCACACTCTTGTCCCCGCCCATGAGTTTGTTGTCTTTTTCAACTTTTGGCTCCATCCCCGGCCCCCCACCCAGTGAGAAGGAGAAGTCATTAGCCTGCGTCCAAAAGATTGTTTTCCCTGTGGCAAGGGGAACTGAGTCATCCTGGGGACCTTGGAGGATTGGGATGAAAAAGAAGGAGAGCAAGACACGATTCTAAGACCACTCTCCTGGGAAATGGACGGGAAAACAGTTCATGGGGATGTTTTCAAAGAAAGGCATGCAAAAGCTGGAGAAGAAGGGAAAAAAAAAAGGAAGAAATGATTCCGAGAGAACCATTTTCTTAAAATACCCTGAAAGATTATCCCATATGGGACAATTACCTAGTTGACGTATTTTTTCCTATCATAAGAATTTCCCCAAAATTTCATTAGCGGCATCTCGGTCTCAGCAGCTGCTGCGCGTGCCTCAGAGACTGGATGGTTCAAGGAGAGAGAGGGAGGGGGGAGCAGGATGATGACATGAGGCAGAATTCTTTGCTTCTGGGGATGGTGGCATTCCAAAGTGGCCAACCAGCCAGGGGAAGTGAGTAGGGATCCGAGGCTATGTCTGTTTGCCAGGACCCCTAGCCCAATGGCCATGGTGAGGACAATGCATCATGGGAAAGCTAGATAGTGTGGCAAACCCACAGTGTCCGTGGAGCTATCATAGTCAACAGATGGCAAGACGCATCTCTACTGAGAAACACCTGAGTGCTTGTCAGACGATGCCATGAGGAATGCTTCTTGCTGCCCATCCCAGAGATACGCCATCTTGGATGCTTCATGCCCACCTCCTCACCATGTAAGCCACTTGTTCCTGTGGCCATTCTGCACATCCTTGGGGGAGCACTGCAAAAGGGCCCTTCGTTTTCGGTGTTCTGAAGAACACATAAGCTCAACTCCTTTTATCTTTCCTCGGGGGCCCTGTCTCCCTCCCCTTTAATCATCTTTATTGTTTCCATCTGTACCTGCTTCGGCGTTGCCTGCCCCTTAAAAAAAAATGGGTATCTGCAAATGAGATGCAGCGCTACCCCAACAGGATAGGTCTAAAAAATCTACTGAGCCGAAACCGGTTTGGCTCAGTGGTAGAGCGTAGGTCTGCGGACCGAAAGGACCCGGGTTCGATTCCGGTCAGGGGCATGTACATTGGTTGCGGGCACATCCCCGGTAGGGAGTGTGCAGGAGGCGGCTGGTCGATGTTTCTATCTCATCGACGTTTCTAGCTCTCTATCTCTCTCCCTTCCTCTCTGTGAAATATCAATAAAATATATTTTTAAAAAAATATCTACTGAGCTGTGATCGGAAGGGGCCACCTTTAGTTGAGGGTGCTAAGGACAAGGGGGGAGATGGGGACATTTAACTGCCACCATATGGGGGTATTTCCAGACCCAGAAAATAGCTGTAGGTAGTGGAGCTTGCCCTGCAGAGAAACGAGAAAACGCAGAAGGGTCTGCGAAAACGGCTCTTGTGGAAGCTAAATAAAAAACGAGGAACACAGAAATTATATCTATAAAATGGCTACAGCGCAAATGTATGCCTGCACATAAAAAGAACGTGTACAGGGAACTTTTTTGTGTTTTTTTTTTTTCTTCTTCTTAGAGTAACGTAACTTTCTGCAATTTTCCCCCCCCGTTTTAATTTCCCTGACTTTGGCAGCGGTGAGTGTGCAAGAACTAAAACAACTTTGGAGGAGCTGTCTGGGGAATGCGAAAGAGAGGCCTGCGACACCTCATCATGCAAGGATCCTTTAAAGTTGCTTCAGTTACGGTTCGCTTGCAATATTATTTTGTATTGACTTCAGGCGCCCGGCCTAGTGGTTAGACAGCCATCAACTTTACAAAGCGTTCCCCGCCCCCACCCCCGTATCCCAGGACCCACCTGGCATCACAAGTAATGAGACTTAAGAATCAGAAGGACTCCCAGGGCATACGGATCCAGATTTGTACTTTTTCTAATGCATTTAGTAAATCCTGGAGAGATTATGTGCTTTGCTATTCGGGCTCCTAATGAATTGGGAGGGAACGCCGTGATGTCAGTTGTACTCTGGAATTCCGCACTCTGTCCCTCAAATGGGACTGACAGTAAGAAATCAAAAGGGGAAATGAAAAGGCGGATGCACAAAGAAACGTTAGGCTTAGAATTTCAGGTCTACGCGGTCCAGACGGTAGGGGTGGGTTTTCCATTGGAAAACCAGCCGAGGAACACAGCATACAACTCGTTCTGTTCGAAGGCACATCCAGGAGTTTGTGAATGTCCCTCCAGCACTGCACACAACGCAAGGGTCAGAGGACCTGTGAAAGGAGAGAGTAGGACTCGGTCTTCTCTCTGTTGGTAGAGACCATGTGTCCTACGATTTGACCTTTCCTGCTAGAGTAGCCAATGCAGGGAATAAGTCTTTGGTCTTGTTTTGGCTCACAAGGAAAAAAGGGAATATCCTAAATCCATCAAATTTATTCTATATTATAAAGAGCTAATATGCTAATTATCCCGGATGGCGGAATTACTTCCGATAAGGACCTTCTGGAATGACTAGTGGGCGGGACTTCGGGGCTGCAAGGGCTGAGCCCCTTGCACGAATTTCGTGCACCGGGCCTCTAGTCACTTAATGAAATTCCAAGGAATATTTAGCCTAAGTCTGAATTTTGTTGTAGTTAATCAGTTTGTTTCTTTTATATAATGTAATATACTTTGAAATAACAATATATTACTATACATTTTGCCTAATTAATTTTAATAATCTGTTTTCACTTAATATTCAGTTCATAGTTCTTTTAAATTTATAAAACTTGAGTGCCCGGTTTCTCATCTTCACCTTGGATCTATAGAATAGTTGTTCACCTTAACTTTTGACATCCATCCTAAACTCAAGTCTAATTTTCTGAACTATCCTGTGGAAGGTAAGAAAATTGCCTCAGGTCTTGAAAATGACAAAAAATAATTTTCTATACCTCTAATAACCAATCATGTGGAATTCCAAAAAGAAGACACACAAGAATGATTTTAAAACTTCCTCCTTCTTTCCAGAATATTCTAGTAGAATATATACACTAGAGGCCCAGTGCACGAAATTTGTGCAAGGGGCCTGGCCCTTGCGGCCCTGGCTTCATCTGGAAGGTCATCCAGATGGTTGTCTGGAAGGCCAGTCTGCTAATTAGCATATTAGCTCTTTATTACATACATACATACATACATACACACATGAATATATACATATATATAATTGGAGGCAATACATATATATACAAATCAGAGCTTAGGATAACAGCATCCTGTAGCTTCTGATGAGTTAACATGTACCACGGCCCTGTATTGTCAATCAGTTACTTAAAGAGAGCTGATGGGGGAATATGTCTCTTCTCTGATGTGAGCAAATTAGATGGAATGTTAGCAAGTGACATTATCTCTAGTCAACAGAGTGAGCTGTTCAGTTGTGTTGTTTTAATGTCACTTGGGTGAATGTCCTAGTTTTGTTTTTACTTTTCGAAGGAAGGTTTTTTTGGTCTCAAAGATCTGAAACATTTTTAAATAGAAATACTGAAAACATTTTTGAAATAGAAATCACTGTTGTTCCGGAGTGTGTCTCGTAGGAACTCTAACCACTATATTTATGCTTCCGGAGAATAATGGAAAGGCATTTGCTCTTTTCTGTGCGATTACTCAATTTTTGGTGTCGTTTCTTGGTAGCAGATTACCCTTTATAAATGCCTATTTTTAGTTTGAATGGACCTCTCTGATAATGTTTAAAAAATCATATTTTTTAGACTAGAATATATGCATTTTGGAGCAAATGAGAGCCTAGCTGTTGATATCTCGTCTTCCCTCAGGTATGACAGTCCATTCCACAGTAATAGAATACGAAAATGAGTTTATTAGGTTTACCTAGGAGCGATTCTAAGATAGCTGCGTAGCTCCGTGAGCTCTGTCAACATTTTCTTGAAAGATACCTGCGATTATGTGATGTTTACTTTTTTTTAAGGATGGTATTTGTAAGTTAAAAGTGCACAGGAACATTTTATTACATTTTCAATGTGATTCCTGATCCCCAGTTGCTGTCCATATAAATCTGAACAAACCCAAGACATGGATTGCTATCTATATTAGATCAACAAATCCTCTCCCTCCTGGGCTAGTGTTAGGAATAAGCAGCACCAGTGAAATTCCTCGGTAATAAAACTTCCCTTTCTTGACAAGTATGATGTAAGGGCATTTTTTTTTGCTATGCTGCCTACACCTTTCAAAGTAGGTTACACTGTACGCTGTGATTATGTCTTCCTGTAACCTCTATTTTCAAAGCACACGGCGTGGAAATAATACACTTTTCTAACAACTGTTTCAATGGTCACCATCTTTAAGGTCATCGTCATGTTCGAATTCGAAACTGCAAAATGCTGAAAATCCAATTTTGCTTCATAGGGCGAGATGTTTTCTTTCCTTCCCTCCCCACCACATCCCCCTTTTGGGGGTTTTACTGCTATTTCTTAAAATGGCAATCTCGATGAGAATTGGCATACTCATACATCAAGCTTCATTTGTGCCAACATGAGGTTAGATAATTTTGCTAAGCTTTAAAAAGCTCCAAGCAACTGGGCATACCTAGGTGGGCAATTGCTATTGACTTCTCAAATTATTACATTACACTTGGCTTCCTGAAACAAGACAAATATGATCATTTTCAGGACTAGAAGACACAAATTTATCTCTTTTCGCTGCCCCCAAATGACACCATAAGATGCTATGTCTACTGGATTCTCTGCAGGAAAAAACCCCTAACCACTGACTCCGAAGCTAGCGCACCCCCAAAACCAATGTTTAGATGTAGGCTCCGTGCCCCGAATAATGACAGGTCCACATATGTGCTCTTACATAATAGTCATTATTTTTTTCCCAATTATAACACGTTGTTACAGAAACTTGGAAAATTACGGTGGAAAAAAAAATCTTCTCTAATTCAGCCCAGATAATCATAATTTGTATTTTGAGATATAACACTCCCTTGCCAACCCCAGCTTTGCCAACCCAAGTTTTGAGATGACACTGTTTTGTATCATTTTGCCAACATTTGAAATCCACAGCCTATTTACATATATGGGATCCAGTCCAGTCTCCTCCAGAAAGTACAGAAGGAGGATGTCTCTTTAAACGCCACCCCTCTGATATGGAAACAAAGGGAGAGACATGGAAAAGTGTGACTTTGTACAAAGATTAGGCGGCTACTGAAAGGGCCGATTGCTATTTTTTTTTAAAGTGACAGAGAAACACAAGGGTCAACAACAACAAACCACTAATAAAGGTTTATTCTGGATAGCGTGCACCTAACAGACCATCAGTGGGTAGCAGATAAAGGGCATTAAAAATAGTATTTCACTGGAAAACTTAAGAAGGAAGATCAGTAGTACAATTAGCTACCAAATCAGATACGTTTTTTACACTACAAATCTTTCATTTTGTGTTAGATTGCTTTCTAAGTTTTACTCTTTTTTAGTAAAATGTGTATTTAACATTATCCTATATAATAAAAGCCCAACATGTGAATTGTCCCCTACACCAGGAGTTGGACCAGGAGTTCAATGAGGAGGCAGTGGAGGCAGCAGGTGGGTGGGGGAAGGGAGGCGCCCCCAGCCAGCAGCCGCTAGGGACCCTTACCTGTGCACGAATTTCGTACACTGAGCCTCTAGTCTCTCAACATAATTGTGGCTTTGTTTTTTATTAGAGTCCCAGACATTAAACTTCTATATTGATAAGAACTACCTACATAGATCCTTAGTTTAAATTTATATTTTATACTATTTGTTTTACAAAAATGAGATCATCGTATTTTTGTAACTTGCCTTTTATTTAACATCACGATATAGGCTTGTCTTCCATGCTGCTATATTTTCCTCTAAGTAACTTTGAATGGTTGCATGGATGCCCATCAATGAGTGAAATATAACTCCTTAAAGCTGCTGAGATGACTATGAATGAACTTGCACACACTGGACATTATCATTAAAAGGTTTTGCCATTACGATGAATAAAATATGTCTGATTGTTATATTATTTTGCATTTTTGACTACCAGGAAATTAAAAACATCCTTTATATGTTTACTTCCTATGTCCTTTTCTCCAGGGAAGTTCTTTGTTTGTATTTTCATGTATTTTTAAATAGATGTATTCTCTTCTAAGAGGTTTTCATATATGGAGGTTATTAATTTTTTAATTTTTCTTGAGCTGATCACTGCCTTTTAGATAATTTCAAAGTTTTACTTAACACATAGAAGTTTACATTTGTATTCACCAAATTCAAGAACCTTTTCTTCAGGTCTCCTGTCATTACTATTATATAATTCAAGCATGACCAGTTGTATGAGTACACAAGCAAACATACCACATTCACAGTCATATTTTTATCAGTTCAGATCTCAAAATGTCTTATGAGCTTCCTTGGAGGTTTTTATGTGTAGTTATAAAAACAAACTCTGTGACTTAAGAGTCATCATCTTTCCATCTCCCTTATTGGCTAACAAAGAAACCAGTTCCCTTATTGGCTAACAAGGGAACCAGCTCCCTTATTGGCTAACAAGGGAACCAGCTTTCTTATTGGCTAACAAGGGAACCAGCTCCCTTATTGGCTAACAAGGGAACCAGCTCCCTTATTGGCTAACAAGGGAACCAGCTCCCTTATTGGCTAACAACCAGCTCCCTTATTGGCTAACAAGGGAACCAGCTCCCTTATTGGCTAACAAGGGAACCAGCTCCCTTATTGGCTAACAACCAGCTCCCTTATTGGCTAACATGTGCTCGCAACCAAGGTGCATGCCCCTGACCAGAATCGAACCTGGGACCTCTCAGTCTGCAGGCTGACGTTCTATCCACTGAGCCACACCGGTTTTGGCTGTCCCTAATATTTTTATTCCTTCCAAGTAACTTAATTCCCAGGAAGCCTCAGATTTCATAGGCAAATATGGTCTGCTGGGCGCAGACCAAGAGTTCGCCAGACACATGGGGACATTTGGGCGTTTTCCACCCAGAGGTCAGATGCTCTGCCGGATGCCATAAGGATCGTTACCTGCCAGGAAGGTGGGCATTTATCTTGATGTCCAAAACATCACTGACTGATACCCATTGTTCCGAGTGATGGTGAAATGGAGCATTTCTTTTGGTGTTTCCACACGGGTAAGTAGAGGAAAAACAGCGCCCCCACCATTGTCTTTCTGTATTCCAAACTCAAAGGTTCTCCCCCCAAAGGAATTTTAATATTTTCAGCTGAAATTAAATTTTGAGCAATTGAAACATATAAAATTCAATACTGTAATGTATGCTAAAATAAGTTCCTTTAGCCAAATGAAAAATATAGTAGCAGATGGAACTGCGAATTTTCTTCAAGAAAGATTAAAGTATACCAGAAGGGTAAGTATCATAGTAAACATAAAAGACCTATTTCAGTAGAATATTCACTTTAAATATATGTATAGCTTTAAACGACTGTCTGTTTAAAAGCAAAAAATAAAATTATCAATGTATTATCAGATCTATAATATAACAGTAAAATATAGGAAAATAAGAGAAAAAAGGACATCCATCAATATAAGGTAGTTGACACTTAGTGAATGCTATATCTAACACATACACATGAACATTAGAATACAGTACAGACTTGATACTAAAACATCCTATCTAATAAAGAGAGAATATGCCAATTGACCCTGATGCCATCACAAAGATGCTGGCACCCACTGCCAAAAAGGAGGGAATATTCTAATTGGCTGCCATGCCCTCAAAGATAGCGGCACCCACAGTCACAAGATGGCGACGCCCAGTCCTCTCAGCCCCATCAGGGCAGCAGGCACGTGGTAAAGCCATGCCTGCTCCCAGGCGGGCCCCGCCACTCCATGGGCCTGCCTCCAGAGTCCCCCAGCCCTCCAGGGCCCACCCATGATGCAGGCAAGCCTCAGATGGTGGCTGCCCAGTGTGCCAGGGCTGCCTGAGGCTCAGGTAACCAGGGCTGGCCGAGGCTTGCACTGCCGGCAGTGGCAGCAGCAGAGGTGAGATGGAGGCATCGCCTTCCCCTGATCACTGGGTCGCCTCCCTGAGGGCTCCCGGACTGTGAGAGGGGGCAGGCCAGGCTGAGGGACCCCCCCCCCCCAATACATGAATTTTCATTCACCAGGCCTCTAGTACCTTAATGAACATGGAAAGCTTGAAATCATTCCATTTATATCGTCTGACCACAACAGTATTTAATTAGAGGGAAACAGTAATGAGATATCTGAAAATAATCCGTAAGCATTTTGAAATTTATCAAGACATCTCCACATAAACCATGGATTCCCAAGTCCATCACAGGTAGAAAAACAGAAAATATTTTGGATTACATTAAAAAATAATAATAATAAAACAAATTGGCTGAATAAAGTGCAAGCAGCACTTAGAGGAACATTTATAATTTCAGATGCTTATATTACAAATTAAAGATGATGTAAAATCAATTGTATAACCTTTCACATTAAGAAACTGAAAAAACAAAAGCCAATTAAACTCAAAGTAAGTGTACAAAAAGAATCAAAATAAGAGCAGAAATCAATGATATAGAAAACAAACCGCATAGGAAATTAATGAAAATCAGGTGCTAGTGTTTTGAAAACATTAATAATATAGATATCAATTATCTTCAAACTGACCTATGGATTTAACAGGATCCCGATCAAAATCCCAGAAAGTTGATGTTTTAAGAAATTGGCGTGCTTATTAAAAATGTAAATGCGCATTCAAAGGGCCAAAACAGTTTTGTAAAAGAAGATAAGGCCGGGGGACTTATACCAGCTGGCTTAAAGATACATACAGATAAAACAATCAATATATTGATTGTGATCTTGTTTTAAGGACAGACGTGCAGAAAGCGGAAATAGGATGAGATAACCCATAATTCAATTTAGATATACACACGCAGACATTTGATTTTTGACACATTTCAACGGGGGAAGGGACAATCTTGTGAGCAGTAAATGGTGGGACTGGGGTATGAATTTAGTGTAAATCTAAACGGTGTTACTTTGACCGTTCCATTTCATGTCTCCTGTTTGATGTTTCAAAAATGCATCACAGAGCCAAAGCTGAAACCCAGAAGAAAAGTAGAAAAGTTCTTATTGGCAATTGGTCTCAGGACCCACTCAGGGACTCTCAACTCCAGTTAGCTGCCAATAAACTTCGGTCATAAAATCAGGACGCACTGAGCAGAAACGTACCGTTGGAGCCGATTTTGTTTGTTAAGGACATTTCGCCATCATTTTTTTTTTTTTTTTAATCTACAAGTGTCTTCGTGAAAGGGGAGCCAGAGGAAAACGCTGACAATTTACAGCGAGCCAAGGATGGCAAATGGAAGCGAAAATATACGGTGCTCATTACGACTGATTTAAAAATGCATAAAGTGTCGCTGCGATTTTCTTTATTTCATGGGCCGCTTTTATGATTCTCTTTTACGGGATGTAAAAATAGTTTAAAGGCTTTCAGTTACGGGTTCATTTGCGATCTCTGTCCCTTAAGCCTCTTTTTCCTTGAGGGTTAGTCATTTCTCAGTCAGGGGGACCCTCCCGCCGTCACTGGGATTGGTTGCCCGGTGACCATCTTGGGTCTCCCCATTGGCCCGCATCTTGGAAACCGCTGAGGCCTGCCATCCACAGGTGCCGTGACCCCACTGTACTGCTGCCCCCCAAATGCCCCCTTCGTCTCTGCCCCGCCACTCGATCAGCCATGACCCACACAGGATGGAAAAGAGGAGACAGGCAGACACAAGGCGAGGCGGGCCTCCTGTGGGTCAACTACAGAAGCAACACATCCCAGAATGCTTTGGGGCGACTGGAATGGAAGAGACTTGAAGGAATCTTTAGTTCTTCCTGTGCCCCTAAAACATGAAGCAGGCTGGGCTTGCCTTCTCCCGCCGGAAAAGCTGCTGGCTTTCCTAATTTTCTCTTCCTTTCTTTTTTTAAAATACATTTTTATTGATTTCAGAGAGGAAGGGAGAGGGGGGGAGAGAGAGAGAAAGAGAGAGAGAAAGAGAGAGAAGCATCAATGATGGGAGAGAATCATTGATCGGCTGCCTCCTGCACACCCCCTACTGGGGATGGAGCCTTCAACCGGGGCATGTGCCCTGACCGGAAGTCAAATTGTGACATCCTGGGTCAAAGGTCAATGCTCAGCCACTGAGCCTCATTGGCTGGGCCCCCATTCTCTTAAATGTGGGTGTGGAACACAGACAGCCAGGGTGACACTCAGCAGTGGTAAGTCTCTTTACTGAGAAGGTGGGGTCCAGGGAATAAGGATCCACTGATGCAAATTCAAGCAGGTGAAGGCGCGCTTTTATTTAGTTTTAAAGATATATGTTTTATTGATTTTTTTACAGAGAAGAAAGGAGAGGGATACTTAGAAGCATCAATGAGAGAGAAACATCCATCAGCCGCCTCTTGCACACCCCCCACCAGGGATGTGCCTGCAACCAAGGTACATGCCCTTGACTGGAATCGAACCTGGGACCCTTCAGTCCGCAGGCCAACGCTCTATCCACTGAGCCACACTGGTTAGGGCTAAAGGTGCACTTTTAGCAACAGTATGCATATGATATAATTCCCAGGAGCCAGAAACATTGGCCTCCACACCACTGTCACTATGGCCATATGGCCATATGTGGTGATTTAAGTTTGCGTCAACATCTATCTATCTATGACAATTAACAAAATAAATAACAAGGTTATTCAACACACGGTATTTGCTGTGGGTGCCTGGAAGGGTTCAGATGTATAAGAAGACTAAACTTTGGAAAATAATATTGGGGAGGCATTCTGGTAACTTAGAAGTAGGGGTGAGGACAGAATTACTGTGATGGCAACTCCGCTGTACTTTCTTTAAATCTCTGTGAGCTGGAGAAACACCTGTTACATCATGACATAGACTGGAATTTTGCCTTTCTGGGGTGAAAAACCAAAAGGGTCACGTGGGAGCTCTCTATCTTATTCTTATACGGATGTGTGTGTGTGTGTGTGTGTGCGAGCGCGCATGTGCACTCGCATACATACACACACACTCCCACATAGGTATGGGTGTGGGCGATTAACAGTTGGGTGTGGATAAGGAATTTTAATCCCGGGGTAAGGGAGAAGTCAAAGATATTTACATAACACCTACAAATGGGTGGCAACGTTTTCTAGCCGCTCCCAAACAGTTATCACTGATTTGAGGATTAGGCGGAATTAAGAAAGAACCTTATTGTTTCTAAAACTATACAGGGGAAGCTTCGCTCATGGCGTAGAGGAGAGCCGGAATGAAACGACGTGTGTGATGCAGACTTATTAATAGTCATTCACTGGTTTCCAGTGGAACCCGCTCCACGTAACCTTGACTTTCTGAAGGAGTCCTTAAGGTGCATTCGGAAGGCAGCTAATGAGTTTGGGGAATAGCTTCATGCACATCAAGCTAATCTTTAGCGGCTTGGCGGAGGGCTCGAGTCGAGTTTTCCAATTTGAGTGACAGAAGCGCGCGCGTCGAGATGAAACCGTTTTTAAAAAACGCCCTTTTCATGGGAAGACTTGACGGAACACGGCGATGTTTTTATAAGCACGCCTTCCTGGAGCACCGGGCACGGAACATAAATAAGAAATATAGAAAAAACCCAGAAAGCGCCTGAATAGCGTTCTTGAGGGGCAAATGAATCGCTAGTTAGGAGAATAAAGGATTCGACTGTCCGGGCCTCTGAGTGGCACTTTGTATCTGGGTTAATAAAGGCAAGCCAGACGTCCCCAGGGGGGGAAAGAAAGTGCTCCATTCACGGTGGCTGTCTCCTTTAAAGGGAGGGACCATCCGAAGGGAGGGATTTTGAGTGGCAGGCCATTGTCCCGACTGCACAGGCCGCATTGTCAGGATCCGCTATGGGGAGCAATCGGGGGCACCTTGCTGACCCTTCAGGGGCGCGGGCCCGGGGTCTGTGTGTGGGGGTGTGCGTCAGCGGGCCCCAGAAGGAGGGAGGGAGGGAGGGGAAAACTAATTGAGAAGTATCTTCCTAATGAGACAGCTCGGATTGAGCCGGGTGGGATTCCCAAGTTCAGATTCTGCGCCTTGAGAGAAGAGGCGAGCTCTCTGTAGCGTGAGAGCAGTTATGGCACAAGGAGGTCCCCATCTTCCCTCCCATCCCCCCCTTTTTTTTTGATCCCCCCAGCTTCTATGCAAGAGTTCCATCACACTGCAAGCTGCCGGGCCGCTCCCTTCCCGTTCCCGTGCTTTCTGATAACCTTAATTCAAGCCTTTTGTTTTCTCTAATCCTCACCCGAGGATGTTTTTTTCCATTGGTTTTTAGAGAGAGTGGGAGAGAGAGGGGAAGACAGGGAGAAATATGAGTGTGAGAGGAACACACAGATGGGTTGCCTCCTGCGTGAGCCCCGGCCAGGGAGGAGCCGGCCGCGGAGGCGCCCTTGACGGGAATCGAACCAGGGACCCTTCAGTCGGCAGGCCTACTCTCTATCTACTGAGCCAAAGCAGCCAGGGCCTTAATTTAAGTATTTTAGTTTGTTTGCTGATTGGTTTTAAAGGATTTATTTTTCCCCCCACGTTCTCAAATTATTTCCCTCCTCTGGCATCAATCCTGATAAAGGTAGATTTCACCCCACATATCCTTTTTTTTAAAATATATATATTTTATTGATATTTTACAGTGAGGAAGGGAGAGAGATAGAGAGCCAGAAGCGTCGATGAGAGAGAAACATCGACCAGCTGCCTCCTGCACACCCCCTTCTGGGGATGTGCCCGCAACCAAGGCACATGCCCTTGACCGGAATCGAACCGGGGACCCTTCAGTCCGCAGACCGACGCTCTATCCACTGAGCCACACCGGTTTCGGCTAATTTCTTCATCTTAATAAGACCCAACTGGATAGTTGGAGATAGAACTGGAGTGTTAAAAATTCTGCCCCTGGTCCATCTGCAGACGGGAAGACGTGGATGGGGCTGCGGAAAAGCAGCTTTCCCTACACTCAGCGGCCTCCGGGGGAAGAAGCCGGGACTTTTCTTTCTTTTTCTTTTTTTCTCCTTTAAGGAGCAAGCGATAATTCATCCGCAAACACACCTTCCTTTGCTCCGCGGTCAATAGGAGAGTTGTTTTGCTAATGGTTATCTGTCTGCAAGTCCTTGACCTGCTTGTAAACACATTTGGGCAGGAAAGCGCTGGGCCGCGGCCTCGGGACTTTGCGTCAACAGCGAGAGATAAAGTGACCACAGCTTGACCTGCCGTGGCCCGGACTGCCCTCTGCTGCCCCTTGGCCAGGAGCGGCCCTAATCTCGGCGGAGGGGACAGGCTGTGTGCTGGCCGGCCACTGGCCATTTCCATGGGCTGACCCGCTGCTCCGGGGCCCCTGCCCTCGCTCTATTTTTAGTGCTGTCACATCTCCCTGCCAAGGAGCCATTTTCTCTTTCTCTTTCTCTCTCTCCCCCTCCCTCCCTCTCTCCCTTCCTCCTTTCTTTCTTTCTTTCTTAAAAATATTTTTGTAAATTTTTTTTAATTTATTAAGGTATTATCTGTGTACATAGCTTACCATTGCCCCCCCTCCTATAGATGTCCTCCCTCCCCAGAGTTCTGTGTCCATTGGTTGTGCTTATATGCAAGCATACCAGTCCTTCGGTTGATCTCTTATCTCCCCCAGATCACCCTCCCCTCCCCCCCACCCCCGCCCCCGCTGACATTGGACAGTCTGCTTGTTGCTTTACTGTCACTATATCTATCTTGCTGTTCATTCGTTTATGATGTTCTTTAATATCCATAAATGCGTGAGGTCATGTGGTGTTTCCCTTTCACTGACTGGCTTATTTCACTCAGCATGATGCTCTCCAATTCCATCCAGGTTACTGCCAATGATGAGAATTCCTTCCTTTTTTATGGCAGCATCTTTCTTAAAAATATTTTAAAATTAGCCGAAACCAGTTTGGCTCAGTGGTAGAGCGTTGGTCTGTGGACTGAAAGGTCCCGGGTTCGATTCCGGTCAAGGGCATGTACATTGGTTGCGGGCACATCCCCAGTGGTGGGTGTGCAAGAGGCAGCTGGTCGATGTTTCTCCCTCATCAACGTTTCTAGCTCTCTATCCCTCTCCCTTCCTCTCTGTAAAATATCAATAAAATATATTTAAAAAATATATTTTAAAATTAATTTTTAGATAGAAAAAGGGAGAGGGAGAGATAGAAACATCCGTGATGAGAATCACTGACCAGCTGCCTCCTGCACGCCCCCTACTGGGGATCAAGCCTGCAACCCGGGCATGTGCCTGGGTCCGGAATCGCACCGTGACCTCCTGGATCAGACAGAGGTCAACACTGACCTACTGGACCACACCGGCCGGGCCAGGGGGCCTTTTTCAACCATCTTCCCACTCACTGGGCCGGGGGAGTTGTGTGGGCGGATAAAGGTTGGCCGGACTTGCGTTTTGATGACCCTGAAAGAATGGGGACGGAAGTGGAGAGAGGAGGGCCGTATGGACGGATCGGTGTCAGACGCGTGTCAGAGATGCCCACTCTGTACCAAGACGTGTTGACTGGAATGAAGACATCTTAAAAAAATGCCAAATGCTGCGCACTGCAGTCAGCGTGTGTGTGTGTGTGTGTGTGTGTGTGTGTGTGTGTGTGTAATGAGTTACATCTAGCCCGAGGCAGAATAATTTTCTCTCTCAATTTCTATTCCTGTGTGTCCCGGCCCCCTGCCGGGAAACTCCCTCTAGCCACGTCCCTCTCTGGATTGCCCTGTTTTACTTTCTTTGCTTTTTCCAACGGCCCACGCCCCTAGCTTTTTAAAGGACCTTTACACAGGAAGGCACAGATTACATGTATGTCCCCGAGGGGCCGGCTTCTAGTGGAATTCTACATGTCCCATAGCCAGCTGAGTCTATGGCCTAGCACAGAGCTGGGCAAACTGCGGCCCTCGGGCCAGATCAGGTGAATAAAACTATTGAATTAAAAAAAAAAAGTGACCATACCCTTTTACGGAATGATGTTTACTTTGAATTTATATTAGTTCACACAGACACTCCATCCATGCTTTTGTTCCGGCCCTCCGGTCCAGTTTAAGAACCCACTGTGGCCCTCAGGTCAAAAAGTTTGCCCACCCCTGGCCTAGCACCTCTCTATGTCCAGCACTTTCCTTCCTTCTCTCTGCGCCAGCGGTTTTCAACCTTCCTAATGCCTCGACCCTTTAATACAGCTCCTCATGTTGTGGTGACCCCCAACCATAAAACTATTTTCCTTGCTACTTCCTAACTGTAATTTTGCTACTGTTAATTAATCATAATGTAAATATCTGTGTTTCCCTATGATCTTAGGCTCTACAGCAGCGGGTCTCAACTTGTGGGTCGTGATCCACAGGTTGAGAGCCACTAGCAGCAGGGTCACCTAAGACCACAAGAAAACACAGATATTTACATTATGATTCATCAACAGTAGCAAAATTACAGTTAGGAAGTAGCAACGAAAATAATGTTATGGCTGAAAGCGGTGTGGCTCAGTGGATAGAGCGTCGGCCTGCGGACTGAAGGGTCCCGGGTTCGATTCCGGTCAAGGGCGTGTACCTTGGTTGCGGGCACATCCCCAGTAGGGGGTGTGCAGGAGGCAGCTGGTCGATGATTCTCTCTAATCGATGTTTCTAGCTCTCTATCCTTCTCCCTTCCTCTCTGTAAAAAATCAATAAAATATATTTTTTTAAAAGAAAATAATGTTATGGCTGGGGGTCACCACAGTATGAGGAGTTGTGTTGAAGGGCCAGGGCATTAGGAAGGTGGGAACCACTGCTCTAAGTTTTCTTTTAAAAAATATTTTATTGATATTTTACAGAGAGGAAGGGAGAGAGATAGAGAGCTAGAAACGTCGATGAGAGAGAATCATGGACCAGCTGCCTCTTGCACACCCCCTACCGGAGATGTGCCCGCAACCAATGTACATGCCCTTGACCGGAATCGAACCCGGGACCTTTCAGTCCACAGACAGACGCTCTACCACTGAACCAAACTGGATTCAGCATGCTCTAAGTTTTCTCATAGGCTGGGCCTGTACTTCCTATCCCTGCCCTGTCCACGGTGACTTGCCTCATTTCTCCCACCGTTGCCGAAGCATTTTGTCTTAGCTGAGTTTTGCCTCCCGGTTAGCTTGTTCCAAACCAAGTGTACACACAGTCAACGAGCATCTTTCAATGGCTGCTCTGTGGGGAGAAGACAAGAAGCAGCATCTCCGGTTCCGCCCCTGAAAGGTGTTCTCCTAGTTTGACAGGTCCAAAAGTGACGATCCCATTGGTGAGCGGAGTTCCAGATTCAGTGCTTGCACATCAGGATAAGGTCAGGGTTCCTTAGTCACGTGATTTTCGTGTTGCTTTTACAATTAAATGGATGCCCTCATTGACTTGCGATCGTATTTTAACTAGAGATGACCTGTGGTGGTTTTATGTTTCGGGTTAGAAGCACGATTCTCCAAGAATTCGCCAAGATTCTTTTGTGCCTTTTCAATGGTTTGGTGCCTTTTCAATGGCTACAGCCATTGGGCTCTATTTGTGAAATGCCCAGAGTTTTCAACGTGACCTTGAATAAGAATTTTGCTTCCTATGGGGCACAGGGTTTGCTTTTTTTGTATTCCCCTAAGGTGATTTAGTCCTTGCTTGAGGAGTAAGTAAGCCGAGAAGGAAGGCCAGGAAGGGTTGTTTTGAATTTGTTCACACGATTAACCAGAACACTGATTCTTTTAATGCCTGTTTTTCGCAGCTGTGACACAGACCTTTGATATTTCAATCAACATCGCTCCTTAGTGAGGGAAATATAAACAGCCAAGGCTTTCTATGAAATATGACCCCAAATTGTGCAGAAAGCTATACTAAAAAAAGATATGCAGGTAAGTGATTTATTGCAAAAAGGACATCCAGGTAACCCCAATCCGCGTCAAGAAATAGAACTTGCGCTAGTTGGTTTGGATCAGTGGATAGAACATTGGCCTTTGGACTGAAGGGTCCCAGGTTCAATTCTGGTCAAGGGCACGTACCTCGGTTGCAGGCTCAATCCCCAGCCTGGGAAGCAACCAATCAATGTGCCTCTCGCACATCGATATTTCTCTCTGTGTGTCTCTCCCCCTCCCTTCCATGCTCTCAAAAAATCAATGGAAAAAATATCCTCAGGTTTAACAACAACAAAAAAAGTAGAACTGAACAGCCTTCTAGAACTGCCCCATCTCAATTACTACCTCTTGTAGCTCTTCCCCAAGGTCATCAGAACCCTGGCACTTACATAGTCCTTATACCCCTAAGCATGCATCCAAGTCTATGTTTTCCCATTGATATGAATGGAATCAAATGGCATTCATTCTCTTGTGTCTGGTCTCATAGGATTCACAGTAACTTTGTGTAACTTATTCTCATGTCTATGTAGCTACGGTCTGTCCATTGTTGTTGCTGAATAGTATTATAGTGTATTAATATACCAATGTACCATTGGTACATACATGTTTGAGTGGTTTCCAGATACTCTGCATACTTTCTTTGGTGTACAAGTTTTTGTTTTTGTCTCTTTCATTTGATTAATGTGGTGAATATAATGATCGCTTTATATATTAAACTGACCTTGAATACCTGAATTAACCCAAAAAGAGTTATCATGTTGAAATTTTGCTGCATTCAGTTCTCCAGAATTTTAATGTTTAGGTCCTGGTATTTTAGGTACTCATGGTCAGATTTTAATAATGAGGCCTGAATGTCTTCAAGGAAAGAGGTGAAGAATGTGTTTCTCTTTTACTTCCGGGTGAAAGAGGAGGCAGAATGGGCATAAACGTTTCTCAAAGTTTGATGGGATTCAACAGTGAAGCCATTTGAACCTTGGCGACTCTCTCTCCCTCACTTTCTCCATCCCTCTCTCCCTCCCTCCCTTCCCTTCTCTCCATGTATTCGAACACTACACAGTCACAGAAAGTAACGGGTGAGAGACACTTTTCTGTAATTGGTCCCAGGGCAAAGGGCTGACTGCGTGTATAAAAGCCTCCAGATCTCCACTGGGCCTGACTTCTAATTAGTGAAGCAAAGACGAGCCGGACTTCCGAGACTGTGATGAGTCCGTGATCTCCTTTTCCTTTACGGAAATAATCACTTTGCCCTTGAACTCCAAAAGGCCTTGAAATCAACAGACTCTCCTCTTAAACTCCTTAACAAGCCCAGGGACTAGAGGCAAGGAGTGCAGAGTGGTGCATATTCCATAAAAATGACAATGGCTCTGAGAAATTCGCCTATGAATAAGCAAGTTCCTTTCACCGAGGTTTCTTTCCTCCTTTTTCTTTATACTAGATCTTGGGATTCTCCTGTTGCAAAACCCTGCGTAATGCAGATTAACAATCATCCCCTAGAGAGAGAGAAGTTGAATGCGGAGTTCTACATAAGAGCAGTTTTTTTTATAAAATGTTGTAAGTGATAATAGTGTTACATTCATTAAACCAAGTAAATCATGGAAGAAAAAAATGTAATTAATATTACTGCTTATATATTTGCTAGAGGCCTGGTGCATGAATTCGTGCACGGGTGGAGTCCAGCCAGCCCACCCCAATCCGGCGATGGGGCATGGCTGGCAGAGGGGGGGGGGTCCACAGGTGGTTGGAGGGCAGGCCCCACCCTTGATGGGGGGGCAATCAAAGGCAGGGCTGGCCAGGGGGAGGGGCCACAGACATTTGGCAGGCTGGCCCCACCCCCTGATCTAACTCTAGATTGAACTCCTGGTTGAACGGGGGACAATTTGCATATTAGCCTTTTATAATATAGGATTTCTCTCCTTAAAATAAGTCAGGGCAACTAGGTCTCATTTTTATTGTTGTAAAGTAATACAATTGAGAATGAGAGTGGCATCCTTCACAATCTGCCCATTTCCAGCCCAGAATCTTGTCCTTCCCTACATCCCAGTGCCCTGTGGCACTTGGGCAGAGATTCTGTCTCCTCTGTAATTGTGTCCTGGCTCTTGGTCCCATTCTCCCCCTCAAATGAAGAGTCTGACCTGCACCCTTCACTGTGAAGGAGACGCATTCATGGATTTCCTCTCCCTCGGCCCCACCCCAAGAAGAGAATGAAGGGAATGAAGTGAGGAAGAGGGTGGGAGAGGAGAGAGAGGGGAGGGAAATACAGCCCTTGTGATTCCTATCAAAGCTCTGAGCCCTCAGACACCAAATCTAATTCCCTCCTCCTGAGATTGGCCGGAACTGAACCTGTCCAGACCTGGCTCGGAGCAAGAGGCCCATGGTAAGTGAGACTAAATGTCAGGGATGCAAATATCCTTACATTTTCCTCTTTTTGAAAAACCTTAGGAGGGGGGGGTCCTCAGTGTTGGAAGACCTCCTGTAGGTTTCGGAACTTGCCAGCCTGCTCTCTCTAACTCTGTTTGGATTGATTTAATATTTATACAGATTGATTTGCTCATCATTTCAACGTGAGCCCGAGGCCTAGATGACTAAGTTTTTCACTGTGGGAGCTTCTAGTATGAATTCCAAGGGCAGTTACACACTGGGAAGCACACACTGAGCACACGCTATGGCCCACACACTGCGCTCGCTCCCAAGCATGCTCAGATGAGTCATTGGGGGGAATGATACGACTGAGAAGCAGAGGAGCAGGGCTTATTTTGAGCACAGAGACACAGGCGCGCACACATGTGCACATGCGCACTCGCACACTCCCCCCCCACACACACACATACACGTACACGCTTCTCGGGGCCACCTGGAGGCAGCTTTCAAACATCCCTGTGATCTCACCCTGCTGCTTGTCAGGGAGGGTGTCCCGGCCACGGCCACGACCACACTTTACAGGAGCCCAGCACAGAAAGGACACATCTCACAGTTTATAACTGTCTCGGTGACAGCAAGTTCTAATTTAAAACTCCTGTGTAATACTTGTTAGGAAGTTTTAATATCAAAAGGCCAGCCAAGGTCTCCCATGAAAAATTTCTAGACAGGGAAAGAGACTAATCCTTTGTGGTGATGTTCGGCTTCTCCTGGGCAGGAGGCGATCTGGATTTCATATATTATGGCCCGTGGTTTGTCCATGGACATTTCCTCCTTTAAAGAGCAACCGGGAAAAGAAAAATAGAGCAACCCCCCGTAATAAATAGTTGACAGGAAATTTATGCAGAATGCCAAACCTACCACTGGGATGTTAGTGCTTTAAAAAAAAATTGTCTCTTTGCTTTATTGGGAGACTTCTGGTGTGGCGTTCACATGTATCAGTGGGTCTCAACCTTCCTAATGCGGCGACCCTTTAATACAGTTCCTCATGGTGTGGTGACCCCCAACCATAACATTATTTTCCTTGCTCCTTCATAATTATAATTTTGCTGCGGTTAATGAATCGTAAAGTAAATATCTGTGTTTTCCCATGGTCTTAGGCTCTGCAGTGGCTCACGGGTTGAGAACTGCTGCTGTAGAGAGGGGAGGGTAGGAAGAGATAAACCAAAGACCTTATATGCATACTTGAGGCCCGGTGGTCAGGTCCCTCGGCCTGACCTGCGGGGACTGGGCCGAAACCGGCTCTCTGACATCCTCTGAGGGGTCTTGGATTGTGAGAAGGCACAAGCCAGGCCGAGGATACCCCCTCCTGTGCACGAATCCGTGCACTGGGCCTCTAGTATGCATACACGTTCCCTGGTTGATCCCTCCCCACCTCACCACCCTACCTTCCCTCTGAGATTCGTCAGTCTGTTCCATGCTTCGATATATGCCTCTTTGATTTCTTTATCTATTTTTTGTCTTTGTGAATGTGCACGCTTTTTTAATAAGCTGCCTCAAATAATCTTTGGAAAGAACTGTGTGTGGAGGCGAAGGGCTTGCTGGGAAAGGAAAAGGAGTAGTAAATAAATAATATCTGATTTGTGCGGGACATTTTAATTTTGTGGACAATGCGTTTGACATGATGTCAGTTCAATGGCTGGCAAGCACTGGTGTGATGATGATAGTTTTCTTTCTTTCTCAATATAATGAAAAATGGGAATAATCTTTAATACTAATGAGTTTGTGTTTAAAATCATTATTGATTCCTTTTAGCTAAGACATCCCATTTCTTTATAATTCATGCTTTACTAAGATGTATTCACAACTGTAGCAGAAAATGGATTTTCCAGAGGTCTATTAGCAGGTGGGGGTCAGTCCGGGAGCACATGGCCTCCTGAAGTTTGTGTTAGGAGGCAACTAGGTGATGTTTTTGACAGAGTGACAGCTAATGTGCATTTGAGAAATTAAATCAGGGGTCTTTTGGCTCTCCTCTTCACCAGTGACAACGTCTTAGAGTTCACTAGTTTCTCTCTTTTTTTAAAAACACATTTTCATTTATTTCGGAGAGGGAGAGAGAGAGAGAGAGAGAGAAACATCAATGATGAGAGAGAATCATTGATCGGCTGCCTCCTGCACACCTCCTACTGGGGATGGAGCCCACAACCCTGGTATGTGCCCTGACCGGGAATCAAACCATGACCTCCTGGCTCATAGGTCCATATTCCACCACTGGAGCCACGCCGGCCTGGATATACCTTATTTTTATTTATTTTCATTTTCTCATTTGGCTTCCCAGAATAAATGGCACCCTCTCCTCTCTACGGATAACCCAAGTGCCTTAGAAACTATGAACTTGCCCAGTGCAAGTCCTGCTGAGGTTGGCAGAGTTGACATTTGGGTGCAAGGCCATCAGCCTGCACACAAAAATTCAAAATCTGATCCAAATGCACAGATCTTTCTCCGATGTCCCTGCTGCATTCACTTTCCTTACCCTTCCCACTCCCAACACCAACACACAAATACACACACAACAAAGCAGCAACCCCCAGGCATGGGAGGACAGCCAAGGATTTGGGGCTGAGGTGCCATGAGCACCCCCGCTAAGCTGGGAACATAACACCTCCTTCTGGCTTCCCCGAAGCTCCGAGACGAACCTTAAACCAGATACACGCCTTTGAACCCCACTGTTACTGTCTCGTGTGATGCCAAAGTAAAGAAAGGGCGCGCCTTTAAAATGGCGACTCCTGAAGATACAAGTCGGATACACAAATCACACACTTAGGGCCATTCCCAATGGGGCGAATGCGTGATCTCTGCTAAGCACACTTCCTCCTTCCCGGCCCCCCCACTTCCTGTGCGATCCTAAGTAAATAAATGAACCAACAAGCGACATTCTGCTCTGTGTGTTCTTCGGAGAGGATAATATAACCTCAAAGTTTAGTGTTTTGTTTTTTTTTGTTTTGTTTATTTTTTTGTCCTCCGAGAAGCAAGTGCAGCTGATGTGAGTCAGAGCCCGGGCGAAGTCCCTGTCCACATTTTATTTCATTTATCTTCACGAGGGCCCCCCTTCCAGGCCGCGTCAATGACAAAGGGGCCGCAGCTCGGAGAACGGAGTTTATTTAAGATCAAACGGCTAGGAAGCAGCTCAGCTGGGATTCGAATTCAAATGGGGTGACTCAACATCCACCACTTTTTTCTTTTCTTTTCACTTTCTTCTACTGTGTCGTAAAGAATGAACAAAGCGGTGGGTGGCTTCGGCAGAGAAAGTTGACTTCGGTGGAGTAGTATTGTAGGCAGAGCTCAGATGCAGGCTGAGAAGTCATCACTGGATGACGGTGGCTGCACTGGGCATGCGTGGTACTGACGGACAGGTGCTGAGATGCCATGTGCTTGCTGGAAGGCGCGGATCTCTGTATTTTACCTGGTGCCCAAAGGTGGGCAATAGTTGACACAATCAAGCAATAAACTGGCTGACAGGAAGTGGGTCGTGCGCGGCTCTGTGCTCTCCGGCTGGGAGGGAGGACTTCCTGGGGAGCACCGCCAACAGCAGATGAGTTAGTGCTTTTTAGCAGCAGGAGCTCTGGGCCCCTTGGGGCTGAGGTGACACCACCCAATACCAGCTCCGTCACATCAGTGCTCTGACAACCCTTTGTTACCACGTGGACATAGGGACTCAAGGGAGAAAACTGGGCAACAGCAAATATGGAATAGATGTTCATCAAAGCACATGTGGGTTGATAAATGGCTGGTTTTTCAAAATTACCCGAGGTAAGCAAAGGGGACCTACATGCGAAGAAGGTTGAGGACTTGGTTAATTGTACTGCATGATGGTTCAGAGCTATACACCTCCCTCCATAAATCCAAGTGGCCACCCACAATGCAACTCTCCTTCCAAATGGGCACCGTGGAATGTCAAGTACATCAAGGACATGGCAAACCAGAGGCACAATGTCTAACCCTGGAATGCACCCAGATTCCGATCGATGACTGGAGGGTATAAATTACACATTCACTTCCATGAGGGCGATTAAAAAAATATATATTTTATTGATATTTTACAGAGAGGAAGGGAGAGAGCTAGAGAGCTAGAAACGTCGATGAGAGAGAAACATTGACCAGCTGCCTCTTGTACACCCCCTACTGGGGATGTGCCCACAACCCACGTACATGCCCCTGACCGGAATCGAACCCGGGACCTTTCTGTCCGCAGATCGATGCTCTACCACTGAGCCAAACCGGTTTCGGCTATGAGGGCGATTTAAAAAAAATAATTTCAGAGAGGCAGGGAGAGGGGGAGAGAGAAACATCAATGATGAGAGAGAATCACTGATCAGCTGCCTCCTGCACGCCCCCTACTGGGGATCGAGCCTGCAACCCGGGCATGTTCCCTGACTTGGAATCGAACCATGACCTCCTGGTTCATAGGTTGGCGCTCAACCACTGAGCCATGCCAGCCAGGTATATGAGGGAGATTTGAGGCATTTAAAAAACATCATAAAAATATTTAAGAATATTCCCTATTTCTTATGAGATGAATAAGCTTGTTGCTGAGCTTGATTCTCATCTCTGGCACAGAGAACCCAGTGCAAAAGTCTCATAGGGGGAACTTCGGCGTCTCTTTTCCTTCCTTCTTGCAAAATGCTTCACTAGGCTAGACCTTTACAACACGATTTGATACCGTCCTTTGCCATAACTACTGAATGGAGCGACTTCTTCAAGTCTTGCCCTTCTGTGCCGAGTGCGCAGATGCTAAAATGACAAGCTTTGGGTCGGATATTAAACTGTACAGCGGCTCCGGCCCTTGTACTGCGCGGCTGATAAGCAGTTATTGCCCCGAAAGCCAGTCATCGGAGTTGAAAGATAAATATTATTCCGCATCTTATTGAATAAAATATATTATATCACAGGTGATGGAGACAGATTGGCTCAATAAATTCTAATAGTGTATGCGGAGAACGAGCGGCAATAAAAATGCTGATGACTTCACGCGGGAGAAGGCTGAAAGTCATTAGCATGCCATCGGCTCTGTCCCCGTCTCCCTGTCATGTTCCTCACACCGTTACAATCCCTACTGGAGGATTTTTCTTGGCTTTATCGGCGTGAGAAAAATGGCATGTTTTAGGGCTTTACATTGCCCACGCCTCGCCCAACAGGCGTGGCTCAGTGGTTGAGCATCGACCTATGAACCAGGAGGTCACGGTTCAATTCCCGGTCAGGGTATAAGGCTGGGTTTCGGGCTCCATCCCCAGTAGGGGGCGTGGAGGAGGCAGCTGAGAGATGGTTCTCTCTCATCACTGATGTTTCTATCTCTCTCTCCCTCTCCCTCTCCCTCTGAAATTAAGAAAAAAAAATACATGCATATAAAAATATTATCCACTGCTCGACTGGTTTTAGAAATAAAGCAGTGCGCTAAGTGCAGGTAATTAACAGAGGATTTTATATTTGGTGCTCTCATCAGCCTGCACCTGAGGGGACCCCAACATGTGAGACCTCACTGCTTCCTGCTATTTGGTCTTACCCCCAAGTTCTGTTCTTACTCTCATTTTTTGCTTATTTCTATTAACCAAAGAATTCTGGAATAATGAGTCAGAATTTACAATAGGATCTTTACTTTGAAAGGGTTAGTTCAAGGATCTTATTTCAGGAGATGCAGTAAGGTACAAGAGGAAATTTTAAAGTTTGTTTTAATCCCAATGGTTTTGTAATTGTTTGGGATGGGCAATGAACACATATTCCACATGCTAACAGAATTTACCTTTTATTTATTTATTTATTTATTTATTTATTTATTTATTTTTATATATTTTATTGATATTTTACAGAGAGGAAGGGAGAGAGATAGAGAGCTAGAAACGTCAATGAGAGAGAAACATCGACCAGCTGCCTCTTGCACACCCCCTGCCGGGGATGTGCCCGCAACCAATGTACATGCCCTTGACCGGAATCGAACCCGGGACCTTTCAGTCCACAGACCGACGCTCTACCACTGAGCCAAACCGGTCTCGGCCAGAATTTACCTTTTAATTCGCAGCCCCTACACTGATATAAAAGAGGGAATATTATGTTAGGAGAGTGGTAACCAGCTGTTAATGAGTTAGTCCGCTACACGGGAGCATTTAACAAGATTCTACCCAAAGTTTCCCAGCCCCATCACTCCCAATATTCTCTCTAGAGTCCTGAATAAAGTATTTTTAGGAGTCATCGCTCTTTAAATTATTTACAAATATGCCAAACTGAAAATATCTTAAACTGAAATAGTCTTCCTCCACTCAGTGTATATCCTATATAATAAAATCTGGCCACTCCGTGTCTATCCTATATAATAAAAGGCTAATATGCAAACTTCCCCCTCAACCAGGAGTTCCACCAGCAGGCAGGCCACCAATTGCCCACATCCCCTCCCCCTGGCCAGGCTGGCCAGACCCCACCCAAGCACAAATTCATGCACCGGGCCTCTTACACACACACACACACACACACACACACACACTGAGTGGCCAGGTTATTATGCGTTTAGAGATCATAATAATCTGGCCACTCAGTGTATATCTCTCTCTGTGTGTATATCTTTTTATTGACTTCAGAGAAGAAAGGAGAGGGAGAGATAGAAACGTCAATGATGAGAGAGAATCATGGAACAGCTGCCTCCTCCTACACGCCCCACACTGGGGATGGAGCCCGAAAGCGTACTCGTGCATGAATTTTGTGCACCGGGCCTCTAGGAAGTTAGTAAGCAGCATGAAAATTGATTGGTGGTTCTGTAAAGTGTAATTCATCAAGTCAGAATATGTAAAAAAGATAGCAAGATGCCGCCAGTGATCAGAAGATGTCGAGTATAACCTACTTCCAGAAACAGGACTGCTCCAATGACTGAGGAGGCCTAGAAATCCCCGGAACCTGCCAGAGAGGCTCTGAGACAGGCAGGCAGCAATTTCTTCATGAGTCTGTGCTGCTGAGCTAGGGTCCCGGATGCTTTCCTGCCGTTCTTTCATCCAACGCCACTTGATCCCAGTCCCAGTAACCAAGTCAGACGCATCCCTCTTACATTTACAGGGTTCCGTTCATAACTGATTATCATTTGTTGTTTATTAGCCGGCGGTGCCATGTGTTAATGGCCACAAAAAACTTTTTTTCTGCCAAACTGGTTTGGTTCAATGGATAGAGCGTCGGCCTGTGGATTGAAAGGTCCCGGGTTCGATTCCGGTCAAGGGCATGTACGTTGGTTTTGGGCACATCCCCGGTGGGGGTGTGTGCAGGAGGCAGCTGATCGATGATTCTCTCTCATCGATGTTTCAACTCTCTCTTCCTCTTTGTAAAAAAGTCAATAAAATATATTTTTTTTAAAAACCAACTTTTTTTCTATTCAATGACTTCTTTTCTTTCTTCTACTTTTTCCCCCCTTTTTGATTTTTCTCAGTACATTTACTTCTTTTTGTTAGCATCCTTTGCAAAGGATGTCCCCCTGAGTAGTCCCTTTAAGAGAGAGTCAGGTAGGGGATTTTAGGTCGGAGGGTCTACATCAGAATCGAGCTGCAGAGCTTGGCCCTCGTAGCCAAAGCTGGCCTTGCCGCCCTCGGTCGCTTTCTATCAATTCCACCTCCCTCTTTTCACGATGAAAGATACAGCCACTTAAACTTTTTTTCCAGGCGGGCTCATCTCCACAATGCCATTCTTCATGCCAGGGGGGCGGGGGGTAGACAACTCTTTCTTTTCCCTCTCCGCAAGCGCATGGTCCCAGCTGTGTGGCTCCCGTCATGAATATGCATGAGATCAGATATGACATTGCCCTGCTCCCATTAATAATCTTGTCATCGGACTTGTGCTCCAGAAAAGCTCCCGTCCGTGGCTTCCCAGAGCAAATGTACCCCGAAGACAAACAAGGCACACGACGCAACAGCCAACCAGAACGACCCTATCTTTTCGTTTATCTTTTTGAACCGAAAGGCCCTATCTTTTCGTTTATCTTTTTTCTTTCTTTTTCTTTCTCGTTGCCCGGGATTAGGCATTCCGGCATTTGGGCCAGGGCTTGGGAGGGAGCAGAGCAGGGATGGGGGGAGGGAGAAGGGGGAAGCCGGGTGGGGAGGAGAGAAGGCGGCCCCCGTGTGAATGGCCGGGCTTGTCGGGAGCGCAGAGCGGTGGGTGTAATGGCATGCGAAGTGCCCTTGACTATAGGCGCTGTGGGTCGCCCCAGCTTTTTTGTAAAAGAGGCATTTGCAGCGGAGGTTTGGGTTTCAGGCCTTCCAGTCATCAATCATCTCGGCCCATTCTTCTCTCTGACAGCTCAGTACAAGGCCTGACATTTGACACCTAGGACCCCAGGACTCACGCACAGACGCAAGCTGGGGCCCTCGGGGAGTGGAGGAGGGAAAGAGGGGGGGGGAAGGCTGCTATTTTTCTATTTTATTATTATTTTTTTAAGCAGCAAACTGAGGAATATACCAAACAAATCCCAACTATCCCAGGAACTGATTCTGCCCAGAGCATGGAGATTGAATGGACTACCCATTCAGTCACAAATCAGCAGCAAAACTCAGTAGGGGCGCTCTGTGAGGACGGTGTGGGTGTGGGCACCGCTCCCCACTTGGCCAGATGGAATCCAACCTCAGCATCCTGCGGATGGAGTGGCGGACAAGAGCGTTATCGCTTTCTGGACAGCGGCTCCTGACATTGCGACCCGGGAGTCATTACATCACACTGTCACCTCCGAGAGAGGCCACCCTCGGGGTCCCGTTACCTTCGGGAAAATTAAAAGAAACCCAAGAGGAGAACCATAACTCAGGTTCCGATATGAGCTCACTGAAGTCTGGGGTCAACGAATGCAAGCGCCTCCGAGATCAAATCATGGTAATTGGTGTTAAGAAGAATTGGGTAATTTATGGCCCCGACACGGAGCAGGTCTGAAAGGTTTACGCCAGGCAGGCGGGTCCGGGGATTTCAGGGGCGGAGGTCCAGGTGGCTCTGGCTAACCCCCTATTCATCTGTGGCCAGTTAAACGGAGTGCCGAGCCCCGAGCATGTGAGGCCAAGGGGGTGTGATTAAATTCGTACCCGAGTCTGAGGCCTCCCAGTCCCATCCATCAAGGATCGTTTGACACTGCCTATATGCCCGCCATTCTGCGAGGGTCATAGAAAATGCAAATGGCCTACGCGATGATCCCGGCCCACGCGGACACGACTGTCTATTTGGTGAGATAGAGGGTACAGTGATAAGGGGGCGCGGGGCTCACAAAAACAAATGCGTTCTGATCCATCCACGAGGTTGTCTGCGGAATTACTGCACATCTTTCATTCTGGGGGGCACCTGCATCCCGCACACAGCCTCGAAAGATCCCATGGTTGCTGCCAGGGAAATTATGGAAAACATGGGTTGGGGGGGGGGCGTTGCTTAGGAGCTAGAAAAGCTTTCTAAGAATATTTAACAGTATACAGGCTTGGAAATGTAGAGGGTGGTATTAGGTATGGTTCATAAAAATGGACTGAAGAAAATATACAGTATTAGTAATAAGTGGGGTGGTTGGATTAAAATGCTTTCATGTCTTAATTCATTCCCCAATCATCTATAATGAACATATATACCTTTTAATTAATAAACTAGAGGCCCGGTGCATGAGATTCATGCACTGGGAGAGGGGGGCTCCTTCAGCCAGGCCTGTGCCCTCTCGAGGGATGTCCGACTGCCGGCTTTGGCCCTTTCCCCGGGGATTGGGCCTAAGCCGGCAGTCTGACATCCCTCTCGCAGTCCAGGATGTCTGCGTGATTTGATTTAATTTAATTTAATTTAATCTGTGTGATATTACCTACTTTTACAAGAATTTTGCTATTGCTTTACAGGCCTCACCTGTGTTTGGAGAAATCTGTGGCACTTTCCCCCCCATGGAAAACTCCACCCACCGCTGTCAAGAATCCCATGTCCAATGTGGCTCTTCCTCCCCACTTTAGTCAAGAAGTACAGAGTCTGCAATCTTGCAAAATGAAAGGTCTTAATCTTGAGGAAAACCCTCTGATCCATAAAGTAAGAGCTATGTTTAGCCGTGAGCTTTCTGAAACGGGGAGTATTCTTGGTTTTGTGCAAACGATCCCGGTCAGAAGTCTGAAAATGTCACACAAGCAAGATGATTACTTTGAGCAGAAATAGAATGAGGCCATCGGAGGCAGACTCAAGACAAGTGCCTGGCTGAAAAAAGATGACATTCAGCATTTGCAATGCACGGGACTGAATCAGCACCAGCCATCTTGGTGCTCCGGGGGCGAAGAATGTATTGATCCGAGGAGCAATCCTGCGGCTACTTTTCTCTTCTACGTTCACCGCGCGTCACCACAGAATTAGAATTCAGGAGACGAGCCTCTATTTCTAATCATGTTGATATTTCCCCATGTAGCTCCTTCAGAGCGCTCCTCGGGCCCTTCACACACAACTATAAAAGGTCATCAATTATAGGGACCTTATGTAAATACTGGGCTGTTTTGTGATTCTATTCTGAGCAACGTTTATATACATCTGCTCAAATAGATTAATTTTCAGGTCCCCGATGACTCATTTGGAGGAACTAGAAGTTGCCGTGCCAGTGCAAACAGAGAAGGGGAAGAGAGGGCAAGGAGACTTGGGGATAATGGGAATTTATTTCACAATCCACCAAGTTATGAGTGGTGGCACTTCTTTTATGGAAAGAAAAGCACGAAACTTATAGGAAACATAAGAGAGGAGAGAGAGAGAGAGAGAGAGAGAGAGAGAGAGAGAGAGATGTGAATTTTATCTTCGGTGAAACCATCTTGAAGGTGTGTGTTGTGGATTCAGATAGGCCTGTGTTTGAGTCTAATTTGCACTATTTTCTGGTTTGATGATCGGAGTGACTTAAGTTAACTTGGTGCTCAATATTGCTCATGGTAGTCGATCTCCTTCCATGAAAGGGCATTTATAAAGCTCCACCGGGTCTCACCAGCCCACTGCAATGTCCTACCCGCTGCTCTGGCATCTCTCCTGGCTCCTTCTCCCTTGTTTGATACCAATGCTTGATACCCTTCCTTGGCACTTACTCTCTAACCTTAACCTAGCATCATTTATCCTATTTCTGTGACACTCACTGGGACTGTAGTTTCACGCGACCACCACACCAACCCTTAATCCCAGCCCTTGACATTGCTTGGGATTTCTATACCTTTGTGTCCATGACCTTCCTGTGACATTGGGATTATTCCATTCTCTCCAGCTTGTGGGCAGAGTTTTCTTCAAAATTCAGTTCATCTTCCTTCATTCAAGAATACTTCCTGGACTTCCTGGAATGTCTGCTTTACTTGGTGTTCCCTAACTTTTATGCAGAATGGATATGTTCATGTTGTGAAAGTTTTCTCCACCGTTTCTTTTAATTTTCCTACCTAGAGTGAAAACTCTTCAAGAGATGGCGTTAAACATTTTGTAATTTGTATTAATTATATCACCTAGTAGAATTCCTTATATACAATGAAAGTTTTAATAATTGCTTCTTGAATAATATTATGATTAATTAACTACTACTACAGACTCCCCATTAGCTAATACTATTCTTTTTGTATAAATTTCATCTAATCTATCTCCCTTCTATTTATATTGATTTGAATATAAATATTGACAGTCTTAGAACTGTATTTTTAATTACATCATGGCAATGCCCATTGAAATAGAGGTTCATTTTTTATTGTTGCATTACTTGGTCCTAGAATGGTCCTTGTACCTACAGACCCTAATAACATCCAGGATATTGATTTGAGCCACTTACTACCGGGAATTAAAATTTCATATCTTTGTCATTGTCAAATCTCGCGGTATCATGTGCTGTCCAGAAAGACATCCATCCAAGTTCACCATAGTCTTAAAACTCTTAAAAACACATCGTTTTGGTCCTAACCAGTGTGGCTCAGTGGATAGAATGTCAGCCTATGGACTGAAGGGTCCCAGGTTTGATTCCAGTCAAGGGCATGTACCTTGGTTGTGGGCACATCCCCAATGGGGAGTGTGCAGGAGACTGCTGATCGATGTTTCTCTCTCATCGATGTTTCTAACTCTCTGTCCCTCTCCCTCTCTTAAAAAATCAATAAAATATATTTAAAACAAAGACAAAAAAACATTGTTTTTTCCCGTAGGTTATAGGTTAATAACTGATTTAATCTCCTCCCTACTAAATAAAATAGTGGCTGGCTCATTTATACAAGATGGCCAGGTCTTTGAATCCTGTTACATGATATTTGTACATTCAAGTATGGGGACAGCAAAAAGCCCTATGGGATGATGGTGAGGAAAGACCATACTGCATGTTTTAAAATGTAGGGACAGGCCCTAACCTGGTTGGCTCAGTGGATATAGCGCCAGCCTGCAGATTCAAGGGTCCCAGGTTCGATTCCAGTCAAGGGCATGTACCTTGGTTGCGGGCAGATACCCAGTGGCAGGTGTGCAGGAGGCAGCTGATGGATGATTCTCTCTCATCGATGTTTCTAGCTCTCTATCCATAAAAAATCAATAAAATACATTAAAAAAAAATAAAAAGTAGGGACCAGGACCGCAGAGGACAACAGGCCTGCGCTCTGGAGCCATAATGTTGTGTTTAAATACCAACCCACCTCTCTCTAGTTGCTGCTCTCTCTGCCTCAGTTTCCCCCTCTGCAAAATGAAAACACAATGCACCTTCCCGAGGCTGTATGGATGCGACGTGCTTATACAGCACCTGGCAAACGGGGATTTCTACCTCCACAGTCATTCATTGTATGGCTGTCGTCGTGAGTTAACCAGGTGCACAGTCCGAGTGCCGTGGCTGTGGCTGTGGCTGTGGCTGTGGCTGTGGCTGTGGCTGTGGCTGTGGCCGTGGCTGTGGCCGAGTCCGCTCTGGGTCAAGCCACAGTCAAGTTGCCGCTTACTTGCCCCGAGTTACGTCTGCGTGGCTGGCTGCGGAGGAGGATGGCCGAGTTCAAGGGGGAAACTCAAGCCCCCAGAGCATTCCAGGGAGCACACGCCCCTTGCCTCCTCCACGAGATGAAAGAGCCGGCTCCCCCAGCCCTTCCTCAGGCTGGCTCATTTATATGTATAAAGGGGGATGCAGCTGGAGGGCCGTCTTAAAGGAGCCGGGGGAAATATGACGCCGCGCCCGCGTTCCCAGCGGTGTTGCCACATTCGTGTGACGGGCGCGTTCGTCCTTTGGTACTCGCCGGGGCTGACATGAGGGAGGACTCGGCGTGTCACGGCAGATAACATCTCGCTGTTGCCAAAGGAGTCTATTCAGACATGCATGTTAGCGGGTTGATAACTTACTTGGTATGGCGGGGGGGGGGGGGGACTCAAAAGATAGACATTTCGCCTTTTATCTCCATCTCTCTGCTCCCTGCATACTAAAGATAGCGCGAAGCAGCCAGATACATCTTAACTAGCCCGCGCGGCCGACGGGGGCTCCCGCTAGCCTGCTAACGGGCTGCCGAGTTAAAGGGACACGGCGTCGCGTGGCCTGATGGCAAATGAATTAGACGTGTTTGTGTCCCCGGCGTGAGCCGTCGGCGAACGTTCTTTTTAAGTAATCGCGTAGCAAGAAGGGGCGTAAAATAAACGGAACGCTGGCGTTTTTTTTGCTGCAGTCTGTGGTGGGGTAGGGATGATTAAGAAAAGAAAAAGCAAATAGTGAGGTTGTGATGAAAAAAAAAAGTAGTTTAAACCACAGGAATCCTCTCATATGCGTTGACATGTACTTTGAGGTGAAGGAAGGGCAAATGAGAACTTACTAAATGGTCTTCATATGCATTAAAATGGAGGACATTCTAAATCCCCGTGGCTTCGCAGGCAAATAAGACATTGCAAAGGCAGGATCTGTCTTTTTAAAAAATATTTTTTTATCAATTTCACAGAGGAAGGCAGAGGGAGAGAGAGAGATAGAAACATCAATGACGAGAAAGAATCATCGATCAGCTGCCTCCTGCGCGCCCCCCAACTGGGGATTGGGCCTGTGACCCAGGCATGTGCCCTTGACCGTAATCGAACCCGGGACCATTCAGTCTGCAGGCCGACGCTCTGTCCACTGAGCCACACTGGCCAGGGCAGGATCTGCCTTCTTTGCAGCACTGAGAAACAAACATTGAGTCTGTTTCTCTTCTCAATTATTGGTGGGTGGTAGGGAGGTGGGATTATATGAGGTTACATTCAAAGTACATTCCAAAGACACAAGGTGAGGTTGACCAGGATGATGCTGAACCAATTCCTTTAGGTCCCGGAACTCACAGGATCTATGAGACCAGAAAACTAAAGCCAGAAAGTGACATCTGGGTCAACACATCTAACTCACGTTTTCCACTTTGTATTATGTAGACCAGATACAAGCATATCGTAAAAGTCAACTGATGCTTGGAGCATTGTCTTGTACACCTAAAGGTTGTGGGTTCAAATCCCTGGTCAGGGCGTGTATGGGAGGGATGAAACCGATCCACTTTTCTTTCTCTTTCTCTCTCTCTTTCCCTCCATCCCTTCCTCTTTCTCTGAAGAAACCCCAAATCAATAAAAACATAACCTTGGGTGAGGCTTAGCACCTATAGCTACGTTCATAATATAACACTATATAAATGGGAACTTAATACATTAGGAGAAAAATAAAACTTTTAATGACCACAGTCCTAAGTGCTTGAAAAGAGATTTTTAATTGGTGTTTTCAATTTTTCCCTCTAGATATTCTAAATATTTAAAAGTTAGCATGCGCTTTCATAACCGAGAGACCATCAAGTGTAAGTGCTTTAAAAGTGTTTGCTATGTGAGAGCCCACTGTTTATATGGCCCATATTGCTCCCAATGATATTTTAATCCGATATTCTACTTAACATCCTTGCATGCTTCTCGAAACTCTTAGAAACAAAGACGTTCTATATTTGAAAAGATTAGCCTCATGCAGACCTCATTTAGGAAACGATGTCTTGACTTGACTCATGAGAACATAGAATTAGGTGCAGCTAAGCACGGTGCAGTGCCTATCCCCGCCAAACTCCGGTGCAATGCGTACCCCCACCAAACTCTTCCCGTGCCCCTGGGGGCACGCGTACCACACTTTGGGAAACACTGATGTATAGGAATCGAACTTGGGACCCTTCAGTCCGCAGTCCGATGCTCTATCCACTGAGCCAAGCCATCAGTTGTGCCTTGCTTACATAATACAAAGTGGAAAACAAGTGTTCCATCTATGGAACAATATGGAGAACTAATCTAAAAAATCATCATCTACCATCTAAAATTGTGTAATCTCGTTCAGCTACGCAAGCCAAGGCAGAGAAGTTGACTCTTCACCTAAATGTCCTTGCGTGGAAAGCTCCTTTGCCTTCTAGCATTTTCCAGATGGGCATAAGTTGTCTGTCCTTCATTTTTCAGCCCAACATTGAGTGAGTCTCATTGGTCTGGGGCTTCCTTGAAATTCATGGGTGCACAGGGCACCTCACTAACTCAAAAACTATTTAAAATAAATTATAACTATAAAAGTGTTCTTACAGTAAGGCCATATGCTTTGAAAATATAAAGCTGTAATATTTATATATGGGCTGCCATTGCACAGAAGTCATACCTCCGGTGAGAACGTCTGAGATGCTCTTTGCGTCCCACCTGGCATGATTTTAACCCGGGTTACAGCCTGTGACTTATGGCTGCATCAATTCATACAGAAATGTGTTGTTCCATCCAAGGGAAGTAGTTCATCTACATGACAACCCCTGCGCATCTCCAAACCCGAAAGAGCTCTGGACATTCCAAGTCAGAACGGCTTTAGAAAAGAATCCAGAGTCCAATCATCCACACTAATAAAAGTGAAACATGCTAATCGACCATACCTTCACGGCACCCACCAGCCAATCAGGAGTGAGTATGCAAATTAACCCAACAAAGATATTGGTGGGGAGCGGGTCAGGATGCCTGCACCACTCCAGCCTCTCGGGGCCTCTGGGCAGCGTGGGAAGGTGGAAATACAGCTCCAGTCAGAGCAAAGGCAGTGCCAGCAGCCAAGGGAAGGAAGGCCCATTCTTGCACGAATCTTCATGCATCTGGCCTCTAGTGACCTGATAAGCAGGAATGTACAGAAGGAGAATGAAGCCACGAGGGTGAGGGGGTCTTATAAACTGACATCGGGCTAAAATCCTGGAGAACTTGACCTACTCAAACATACAAGAAGACAATTCATTTGGAAAGAGTTGCCTAATAATCATCGCTTCACCAAATTTTTCTTTGATTTTCAAATTATTGTGTCTTCAGTATTCGTTTGTTCTTTAGAACTGATGTTAAAGTTCCCTAAATATACACCTCTAACATTAGAAATTGGTCCCCTGTATCCTCTCTCCTATTTCCTTAGTATTTATGTTTCTAAATACACGGAATATGGAATATGAATATATCTAGACACAAAAGAAATCTCTTTTCCCAGATAAAGTATGTATGCCTCTCAATTTGAAGGGAACCTATTTGATTTTTCTGGTAAGATTCAAGTGCATTTCAGTCCTACTGTTAGTGATGTCAGAAGGAAAATAGCCATGTGTTATGGTCAACTTCACGTGCAATGAATTGTGTCCGTAAATCTCCACTTCCCTAATACCTCTGGCTGCAGATTTGAGCCTGATAAAGTGACACCATTGGAGGTCCATTAAAAATGAGGCCCACATTAAAAGCATTTGTTAGATAGTCTATATTCATTGACAGCTTTTTGTTTCTTGTTTTAAACCCTTTTTTGCCTCTGAATGAACAAGAGAGATATCCAACAACATTTGCACCAACTCTAAAGCCCAGTAGGTGATTAATGAATATGTTTGAATAAAATACTTTAATCTGTCATTATCCACTAAGGCAGTGGTCAGCAAACTCCTTAGTCAACAGAGCCAAATATAAACAGTACAACGATTGAAATTTTTTTTGAGAGCCAAATTTTTTAAACTTCTTCTAATGCCACTTCTTCAACATAGACTTGCTCAGGCCGTGGTATTCTGTGGAAGATCCACACTCAAGGGGCCAAAAAGCTACATGTGGCTCATGAGCCACAGTTTGCCGACCAGGGCACTAAGAGAACCTGACTCCAACTAGAGTCTCCATGTGGCTGACTCCTGAATGCAAACCTGCATTGCCATATTCAGTGAGTTGCTGGAATTTCACTGCACAATGAACTTGTCTACATGGACCTTTCCGAGCCTGGCAGCCTCCAAAAGACACATATGGGACATGTTTAGACTAAGAAAGCACAGAAGCTGGATGAAGAGCCCCATTGGCCGAAACCGGTGTGGCTCAGTGGGTAGAGCGTAGGTCTTTGGACTGAAAGGTCCCAGATTCGATTCCGGTCAAGGGCATGTACCTTGGTTGTGGGCACATCCCCAGTAGGGGGTGTGCAAGAGGCAGCTAGTCAATGTTTCTCTCTCATTGATGTTTCTAGCTCTCTATCTCTCTCCCTTCCTCTCTGTAAAATATGAAAAAAAATAAAAAAAAGAAATATATATATATATATATATATATATATATATATACACATATATATATGTACCATTGATGGGCTTCTGCTGCAGGTGTTACCTGTTAACCTATGGGAGAACCTATCTACACTTAAGCAACCCAAATCCTTCTCTAAGGCATTGTTTGAAAAGATAAAAAGTTTCAAATCAGAGGTTTTGAAATGCAAAAGAACGTACTACTTCTATTTGCATTTCAAATAACAGAGACACTAAAGATTGAAAACTCAAGCCAGTTTCAGAAAGCACAGCCATGAAAAGGAATTCTGCGAGGAAACCAGTGTTACCTGAGCCACTTCTTCTCTATTGATGTTCACTCTCTTAAACCCAAAGTAGTCCAAAGATGGGCATTTCTGTTCTTCTTTGAATGGGAAAGAGAACTGAATACATTCTGAAGTCAAGGTGGAGTGTGCAGACGCGCGCGCCTTCTTCCACAGACAGAAAATAAACAGAAGGTGGTGATTTGAGGGGAAATAGATTGATAGAGCTACTCATTTCAAAAATGCTAACTTTATCTGGGAACAGCAGATTCGGACAAGTGTGGGTTCCTGATAACACGGAAACAAGTCGGATACAAACGCTATCAGCCATCTTCTGCATTAGAAATGTGTGCGGGTGGAGGGCTGGGGAGGGCTGGGTGGAAAAGGTGAGAGGATTAAGAAAAAAAAAGAAAAAGAAAGAAAACTGAGAGTCACAGACACAGTATGGTGAATAAAAGAGGGTGGGGGAGGAAGAAGAGGGAAAAAGGGAGCTGAATGGTGTTGGAAGGAGACTTGACTTTGGGTCGTGAACACACAATACAATGTACAGACGATGTATTATAGAACTGCACACCTGAAATATAATGCCAATGACTATCACCCCAGTACATTCAATAAAATTTTTTTTTTTAAGTGTGCCTTTGGCCAAAACCGGTTTGGCTCAGTGGATAGAGCGTCGGTCTGCGGACTGAAGGGTTCCAGGTTCGATTCCAGTCAAGGGCATGGACCTTGGTTGCGGGCACATCCCCGGTGGGGAGTGTGCAGGGGGAAGCTGGTCGATATTTCTCTATCATTGATGTTTCTACCTTTCTATCCCTCTCCTTTCCTCTCTGTAAAAAAACAATAATATATATATATACATATATATATATATAGTGTGTGTGTGTGTGTGTGTGTGTGTGTGTGTGTGTGTGTATGTGCCTTTGCAGCTGAGTTAACACCACTGGATTAATACCAAATTTTTCTCTTCCCCAGAGATTTTTAGTTAAACTCTGCTTTTCTCTTTGACATCCCAGGTTACCTTTCAGTGTAGTGCTTTTCAAACTTTAATGTGTATGTCAGTGGTTGGCAAACTCATTAGACAGCAGAGCCAAATATCAACAGGACAGCGATTGACATTTCTTGGGAGAGCCACGTTTTTTAAACTTAAACTTCTTCTAACGCCACTTCTTCAAAACAGACTCGCCCAGGCCGTGGTATTTTGTGGAAGAGCCACACTAAAAGTGGGGGGGGGGGGAGACAAAGAGACTCATGAGGCTCGAGAGCCCGGGTTTGCTGACCATGGGTGTATGTGGTCACCTAGTAATCTTGTTCAATGCATGTTCTGAATCAGTAGCTCTGGGGTGGAGTCCAAGAATTTGCATTTCTCATAAGCCTCTGGGTATTGCTGATTTTGCACTTCCTCGCACTATCTTTAAGCCCTGGGATTTTAGAGGCCTGCTCTCTGCATTTGAGAGAAGTTGGCATTGTTATACACTGCCGCTTTCCAATAAATAGCATTTTATCTACTTAGATACATAATAACATTCCCAAAGACATTCTCATTCTTAATTTAGTAGCCTTTGATACCATGCTGATAAAAGGAGACATGGCATTGTTTCCTTCGGTGACACAGCAGATTTTATTTTTAGTCTTGCAATGAATTAGGCGGAGCCCCTTTGTAGTGAATCAGGGGCGGTAACCCGAAAGCTGAGTGTTGTATTTTTCAGGAGAAAGATCACTGTTTTCCACGGTGTTGAAAACAATGCTTGGTTTGCTTCTCCACATGGCCCGAGCTCCCGTGGTACCAGCCGCCATCGTATGTGAGGATCACAAGGCATCGTAGAGCAAGTAGGCATGTGTGGACTTCACACACAACACCTTACATACTAGATGTTAATGATGCAAAACAAATAAGGTTTCATTCCTGGTACTGAGAGGTTATTATTTTTTAAAATATAAATTTTTATTGATTTCAGAGAGACGAAGAGTGAGGGGGGGGAGATAAAGCAACATCAATGATGAGAGAGATGCCTCCTGCACGCCCCCTACTGGGGATCGAGCCTGCAACCTAGAAATGTGCCCTGACTTGGAAAAGAACTGTGATCTCCTGGTTCATGGGCCAATACTCAACCACTTAGCCACACCAGCCGAGCTGGATTATTTTTCCCATCAGTCCTTTTATCTGCCTTCACTTCAAGGTCAACAGAACATATTTCTTCCCAAAATGGAAGTTTCTGTGAGCAACTGTATATAATTTTTTACCATAATTTATGGCACACAAATTTCTATTGTTAGCCTCAGTTGTGATAAATCTTTTCTAAAATGAACTGCAGTCAATAATTATACTATCTACTAATTTTCTTCTCCTGTCTTTTGCTTATGGTTTTTCCCCCCAAATATATTCTATTGATTTTTTACATAGAGGAAGGGAGAGGCATAGAGAGTTAGAAGCATAGATGAGAAGAAACATCCATCAGCTGCCTCCTGCACACCCCCTCCTGGGGATGGGCCCACAACCAAGGTACATGCCCCTGACTGGAATCGAACCTGGGACTTTTCAGTCCGAAGGCCAATGCTCTAACCACTGAGCAAAACCGGTCAGGACATGCTTCTGGTGTTTTCATGGACGTTACTGACACTCTACGATCTCTTTAAACAGTCTTCTCCCAAGTTACACTTTGCCAAGGTCTCTGGACCACATCATCAAGCTTCTGACATGATTTCTTGAGCTTTTCATTTTACTTGGGTGAACACCTACTTGTGAGACCTAGTAATTGATGTTTAACTTTATAAGAAACAGCCAAACATCTTCTGAAATCTGCTTCCTTAGATACTGATATAGAGTAGTATCTGCATTTTCTTTTTTTTCCCAACCTTGTACTGCAATCTATCTCTATCATTATAGTGAAGTGAGTTTCTTTTAAATAATACATTGTGTTTTTTTTTTACTTAACCCAATGTGGAAATTTCTGTCTTTTAGTTGGTTGTGTAGCTCATGTCCACGTAATGTCATTATCAGAATGGTTGGAGTTAGGTCCACCATTTTATTGTTTGGGTATTCTTCCATTCTGTTTTTTTGTCCCTCTGTTTCCCATTTTCTACCTTATTTTAGACTGTTTGTTCATATAACATGGATCCCTTTTCTTGATCCTCTGTCTTCCCTATCAATCAGCTATCTCACCCAAATGAACATGAAATGATGAGAGTAATTTATATGAATATTCATTCCCTACCTTAAAAGCCACTCCTCGGAAAATATTCTCTAATTATGGAATTCTGTCTGGGCAGAATTCCCTACCCAAGCCATCAAGATTTGCCTCAATGCTTGCTAAGTTCTTTCTACTTAAGTTGGCTTTAAAAGGTGTGAATTATTGAAGGTTTTTGCTAAAGAAATATTTAGAATCGCTTAATATATTTTATTTTAGGTGGCCCGAGGATCAATATACCGTTTTGAATTAATTTTCATATAGTAAAGATTTTCCATCACGTATTTCTTAGGTTAGTACTTATTTTTGCTAATGTGGTCCAAAGGTTGTGCTAAAAACCTAATTTGGATGCTCTTATCCATCACGCTGAGAGTGATGCGAGCGAGCACAATTTTTGCTGCCGAAATGAAAATGTCCCGTTATGGGGTATTTATGCTATGGCTGTTCTTAGTAAAGTGGAATTTTTATATGATGTCATTAGAATGAATATTAAAATGATACAATGGCAAAATATAGATTTTCACATTTCTTTGGCAGAGTAGAAATGGCACACCGTGGAGAGAACTTAATTGAGGCTTTTGATTGAAAAGGCCCACTGAATTTCATAAGCTCTATTGAAAATGTCCTTAACTATTTCCCTAACTAAAGTGATTAAAGAAACAAGAGTTTCACCCATTGTTACTATTTTATTCCCCAACCCCCAAATATTGTACTCCTAAATAAAAGTAAACAGCTGAACTTGATACAAAAGAGATGAGTCTAGACCAGCCATGGGCAACTATGGCCCGTGGGCCAGATCTGGCCCGTTTGGCTGTTCTATCTGGTCCAAGGAGCCGAAAGAGCGGAGGGTTCTCTTGCTCTCCCCTCCGATCCTTCACCAGCAGCCCAAGAGGAGAGT
Source organism: Vespertilio murinus (assembly GCA_963924515.1). Classification (NCBI taxonomy): domain Eukaryota; kingdom Metazoa; phylum Chordata; class Mammalia; order Chiroptera; family Vespertilionidae; genus Vespertilio; species Vespertilio murinus. Next base: position 5,934,910 of record OZ004722.1, read on the forward strand.
GCCAGCGTGGTCAGGCTGCTTTTGTTCCGGCCCTCCAGTCCAGTTTAAGCACCCATTGTGGCCCTCGAGTCAAAAAGTTTGCCCACCCTTGGTCTAGATAGTATAACTTACTTTCTGGCTAGCTTTATACACACACACACACACACACACACACACACAAACACACACACACACAAACACACACACACACACTCACACACACACACACATATGTGTGTGTATGCAAGCATACACATACATATACACTTATGTATATGTATAGATTTTTATTGTTTTCAGAAGAAGGGAGAAGAGAGATAGAGACATCAATGATGAGAAAGAATTATTGATCAGCTGCCTCCTGCATGCTCCCCCGTTGGGGATCAAGCCTGCAACCCAGGCATGTGCCCTGACCAGGAATATACCATGCCCTCCTGGGCCATTTGCAGACCACCACAGCCTGAGTGGATGTACACCCTCCATGCCGTATCAGTAACACAAAGCGAATAACGTAGGTATGGCATTGCGGTGCTAACACGTGGCTAGGTTGTTGGCTACAAGCCCAAGCTTAAATTGATTTTGTATTTATTACGGTCAGAATCAAAGTGAGAACAAATGACGTAAGCCAGTGGCTAGTGGGATGTGCAGTATATCCCCACCTTGGTTAAAAGAACCTATCAGAAGGCGTCTGTTTGCCTGGTTCTACCATCACTTCGCTGGTTTTCTTTGCTCTCTCCCTTCAGCAACATAAGTCACAGATCGCTTCCTATTGTTTGCAGACGTGATGTGGATACATCTGTGATTGAACGTCGCCCGTTTTAAAAATCGCATTTGTATGTGTCTGCTGTTTTCATTAGATATTCGGTCCTTGAGAGACAAGAGTTCTTTCCGATAAATCCTATTAATCTTTCAACCTCGACGTTTCAGACAAAATCTTGTGGGTGGTTTGCCCCCAATGCGTTTTTGTGGAATGAAAGAAGAAACTAATAATGAACAATATGCGACGGGGAAAGAGAGAGAAGAGCCGGCCCGAGATGATTTCCTGGTGGCTGTTTGCACCAGCAGCTCCTCGTCAACTCCTACAAGTCTGCACATGAGAAGTGATTGTCACCACAGCCTGCTCCTCTTCTCAGGAATGTGCAACTCGCACAGAGGACGACAAAGAAGATGCTCGGGGGGATAAGAGGTGACAGACTGGAAAATTCAAATTCGAGCTGGAAGGACACAGGCTGAGAGGGAGCATGTCTGAAACTTAAAATTCATTGAGGGCATGAACGGGGGAAGGTGTGTTTAACCTAATAGTAACTGTAAGGGAGAGTCGGACATTTCATTCAGATTTTAAGAAGATACATTAGCACACTTTTTTTAAAAAAAATTACTACTGAGCATCATGATAAATACAGAACACATTCACCCCCTACTCACATTTTTATTCTCATCTTTTTTCTGTTAGAACGTTCTCCCCCTTTAAACTCTGTCATACTTCAAGACCCAATGGTAGACCAGTTGTCTAAATCCACCCCTGTTCCTCCTCCCACCAACAGAGAATTCTCCTTCCGTGGAACTCAAACAGCACACATTTTACTAATCAAAGTATTGCCTTAAAACACAGCAACATTCATAGGGGATGCACTATCTCCAACTATTGTATGAGTTTATTCTTCTAATATATTTTATTGATTTTTTTTTTACAGAGAGGAAGGGATAGGAATAGCGAGTTAGAAACATCGATGAGAGAGAAACATCCATCAGCTGCCTCCTGCACATCTCCAAATGGGGATGTGCCCGCAACCAAGGTACATGCCCTTGACAGGAATCGAACCTGGGACCGTTCAGTCTGAAGGCCGACGCTCTATCCACTGAGCCACACCGGTTAGGGCTATTGTATGAGTTTCTTGATGTCACATATCAGGAATGGCAAATTGGATGCATCGTACATGCCCCTTCCACCAAACAGCTGTGGCTGCTTGAAATCCTGAGATAAAGTCCTCTTTCTCAAGTACATTTGAAAGGACACACTCTTTGCTATGAAACTCCCCTGAAACCCGGAAATGTACGCTTCTGTTATGAAGGGATTTCACTCTGAAATTCTAGGTCAACTGCTCAAGAAAATAGAGGGAAGATAGAGATGGAAGTGATTAAAAAAATAAATTTCTTGGGGTGACACTGGTTAAGAAGAACATATAGGATTCAAGCACAGATTTCTATGATTCATGATCTGCATTGAGGGCTGGCCACCTGAAGTCAAATCATAATACACCGCCATTTTTTGGCTCCCTTCCTCGTTACCACTGTGATGGGAGACATGGCTCTCTCACTAATTATCTCACACTTTTTAATCTCTTCCTTATGCTTCTTCTATTATTTATTTTTCTCCTTCCTTTTCCCCAAGCAATAAACAAGTTTAGAATTGAATTCACCCTTCTTTCACCCATTTAGGCAACAATTCCAGAAAGATGAATTGACTACACACTGTTATATAAGTACGCCAATGTTCTAGTGAATTAGAATGTAAGGATTAATAAGACAAAACATCTTGCCTTGGACATGTTACCGTAAAACAGTAATAAATATTCATTCATTCATGTATTTATTCAATCATTGTTTATTTACTGAGGCTATATGGTTGAATAATGCATGATCTATGTTAGCAAGAAATTCCAAGGTATCTAAGAACAGTTGAAATGTTTTTAGTGTTTATCATAATAAGACGTGAGAGGATGTACTCAACACTTTTGCACTGATTACCCAAAGGACAGGATTAGAGGTGGGGAGGGAATATTTATTTCTCCTGTACATAATTTTTATTTCAATGAGAAGGTATTATTTTATAATTTAAAAATTTAATTATTTAAAAGTACCATATATATTGTTACGTATCCTGATAAGTTTAGTCTTTTCTTCCTTGAAGATACTTTAAACTCCCTAATAACCAACTTCAGACATTATTAATTTTATTTCCATGTATTTCATTCCTTGATAATTTAATTCAGGAGCGACTAAAGGAAGGATAAAAAGTTTTCTCAGTCAATTTTAATGTTACCATATTACTACGCTCATTCAAAAGTGTATTGTCTATATAAAATTCCCCCACATCTATTTTTCTTACTTAGTACTTTATTCAAAATGTCCTCCCACAATTATTGTTTTGGTGATGAAATCCACCTTATTTCTTATATATTAAAATTTCTCTGAAATGCAATATCCATTTTCAAAAACATTTCAGTCACGTGTTAGTAAAGCTATTTTTACATTATTCTCTAAATTCTATGCAGCCAGAAACAACAAGCTTCATCCAGGAACTCTGCACACTGCTTCCCTCCCAATTATTTTCCCTTTTCAAGAAACAGAGTGTATGGCCCAGTGGTGTGGCTCAGGGTGAGCACAGACCTATGAACCAGGAAGTCACGGTTCAATTCCTAGTCAGGGCACATGCCCGGTTGCTGGTTCGATCTCAGTTGGGGGCGTGCAGGAGGCAGCCGATCCATGATTCTCTCTTGTCGTTGATGTTTCTATCTCCCCCTCTCCCATCCTCTCTGTAAAAATATCAATAAAATATAATTTAAAAATAAATAAACACACATATTTTTATTGATTTCAAAGAGGAAGGGAGAGGAACAGATAGTTAGAAACATCAATGAGAGAGAAACATCAATCAGCTGCTTCTTGCACACCCCATATGGCGATGTGCTTGCAACCAAGGTACATGCCCTTGACCGGAATCGAACCTGGGACCTTTCAGTCCGCAGGCCGACACTCTAGCCACTGAGCCAAACCGGTTTCGGCTGTGTGTGTGTGTGTGTGTGTGTGTGTGTGTGTGTGTGTGTTTAAATAAAGACAGTGTACCAGTATGTATTGGCTCACTTAAGCTCTTGACAAGAAATCTGTCTCAGCTGAATGTGCCATCACTTACATCTTCTCTTGATTTGCTTAAACAGTTGTCCTAGAACATCAAAACAGAAGGAAAAGCCCAGTGAAATAAAGGCATATGCATTTTAGCAAACAGTATGTCCTCAGGAAACTCCGAGGAGCGGACGTGTTGCCCATTAAGAAAGCATCACCCACTTGTGGGCTCTTTAAGAGTCTCTGCCTCTTTAAGAGTATCTGGCTCTGGCCTAACTGGATGGCTCAGGGGTGGGTGTAGGCTGCTGTAGGGGACGCGGCACTGGTCTGCTTACTCCTGGGGGGATCTTCCCAGGCCGAATCAATTCGCAAAGGCTTGAACCTTTCACCAGTCCCGTGGCCCAGAGTCCTTCTCAGATATCAGATAACGGTGACCTCCTTGGGTAAACTTTAATATCCCAGAAACCCAACCTACAATCCAAGGTCTTCTGGGTTTTGAACTCCCATCCCAGGCCTGCACACTGTCTTTGGAATCCACAGGGGGATTGCTGGGGAACTTGCTAATATGCCATCCAATTTGTCTAGAAGCTCTGGCTTATGGCCTCACCGAGGTTTAGACACAAAGACGTGGAAGATGAGAGGCCGTGGAGGGCCGGCGGTGGCTGCATCCAATTAAGATCTGTAAGTGAGGAGGCAGGAAAGGGCTGGGGGGGGGGGAGAGGCGTGAAGCCAAAATGAAAACCCACCAACAAACAAAGCGCAGAACAACACGACCACGCTGTCTGTTGTCTCAGAGAATCTCAAACTCGAGGTGGATGTGAAAAAGCGTTTGGTACACATGTGGAGGGAGGCAAAATCACAGGCCGGGATAGCCAGATGGTTTGGGAAATCCCGAAAATAGGCATCTATTTTAGAAAAGTCCATTATAAAAAGACCTTTCTTTTTCATTACTTTTTAACATTTAAATTCCCCTTTGGGATGAAAAGACCCTAATGTTGATATGACCTACTGTTTGTTTGTGGTGCCCCTTTTGGTTTATGCTATCAAAGTAAAAATGACATTTCTTGGTTAGAAGTTGCAGTGGACATTCAGATAAGGGCATTTCAGAGTTCTCTGGTCAGGGTGATTAAAAAGGAAAGCCTTCGATTTCTCTAGAAGCTTACTCTTTCACTGGAGAAGTCAGGTTCACATTTAGAAGAAAGGATGGAAAAGATAAAAAGATATATTCACTACGGTCATTGCTCAGATGCCCCTGTGCACACATGTGCATACACGTGCACACACACACACACACACACACACACTCTCACACTCCATCTCCTTCCTAGATCACCCTTATTGTCAGCACTGTCACTGTTAATATCACCACATCAGAAAGAAAATGAAAGGTGCCCCACTGTCTTCTTCTTTCTATAATTAATAAACTTTTTTGGGTAATATTTTAGGGTAATAGAAAAACAGGGCAACAAGTTGAGAGTTCTCATAGACTCTCCCATTACCCCTCAGTTTCCCCCTATTACTAAAATCTCACATTAGTATTGAATATTTCTTACAATGGATGAACCAGTATAGATACACTGTTGCTTAATAAAGTTCGTAGTTTGCATTAGGGTTCGCTCTTTATGTTGGAAAGTTCTATGGGTTTTAATAATGCATAATATCATGTATCCACTATTACAGTATTACACAGAAGAGGCTCATGGCCCTAATACCTCTTTTGTTTTGTTTTGTTTTATTTTGTTAATCCTCACCCAAGGATATTTTTCCAACAGCTCTTAGAGAGAGTGGAGGGCAGGAGGAGAGACAGAGAGAGAAACATCAAAGTGAGAGACACACATCCACTGGTTGCTATCGGCATGTGCCCTATCAGACCTAGGGATGGGGCCAGTAACTGAGATTAGTGCCCTTGACTGGAATCGAACTCAGGACTCTTCAGTCCATGGGCCAATGCTCTATTCTCTGAGCCAAACCAGCCCGGGCATCTAAACACCTTTTGAAAAAGCCTTGTTAAGTGTATCTCCCGTGTACAGTCGGAATAGATATCTTGGGTGGTCAACAGGAAGTGGAATGGCTAGGGCACTGGATATGCACTTTCAGACAGCTTTAATAAAACTCGCAGTGTTCTCCCAAACAGCCTCACCAACGCGCACTCAAAAGCAGCTGCTTGCAAGTATCTGTTTCCCTTGGCTGTTCCCAATATATTACCAATTTTTAAAAAATTTTTCCAGAAGGGTATCTTATTTCTCTTGGCATTTCCCCCAGTGGCTTATAATGGTGAGCATCTTTTCATATGTGTAATTGGCCACTTATACTTTATGTGATAACTGCGTCTTCCTATAGTTTGTCTGTGAATTGGGGGTGGGCCGTTTGTAATTTTCTTATTGACCTTTAGGGTTTTTATGTATTCCAGACAGTCCTCCTGGGCTGCGAGGTATGTTGAAATACCGCATTTCAGTATGTGTGTGTGTGGTTTTTTTCTCTTAACTTCACTCATGGTGTCTTTTATTGTACAGGAGTCAGAGTGAAAAATAAAGTAAGAACAGACAGTCTGGAACCTCACTCGCAGTCCTGTCGGTGTGGAGAATGGAAGCTGGAGAATAAAAACATTCGCTGTGGCCAAAACTGGTGTGGCTCAGTGGTAGAGCGTCGGCCTGCGGACTGAAGGGTCCCGGGTTCGATTCCGGCCAAGGGCATGTACCTTGGTTGCGGGCACATCCCCGGTAGGGGGTGTGCAAGAGGCAGCTGGTCGACGTTTCTAGCTCTCTATCTCTCTCCCTTCCTCTCTGTAAAAATATCAATAAAATATATTTTTTTAAAAAACATTCACTGTGGCCCCATTTTTGCACGGGGCCCGTCCTTGTCCCCCTGCTTAGCTCTCATGAACAGCCAAGTCATAATATTTCCCCCTTCCTTCTTTGGATGTCTGCAAACACATTTCATTTTTTCCCCCGGCCGCCTAATCATGTTATTCCGCGAGAAGTTCCCCCTGTTCACGTTTTCTCATTCGGAGCCCTTGTCCTGTGTGTTTGATGCTCTCCGAAGAACCGTGGGCGCGCACGGCTCTCTGTAAATAATTGAACGAGTAATGATTTGCATGTACAGTGGCCTGTAATTGGCTGTGATGGAGTCCCGGGTAATTCCGCACGAGAGATGCTCCAGTAAAATAAATTGTGCTTGTCGTTTACTTTGGACAGGTAAAGTACGAGGTGGCGTGTTGAATTTCTATATCGCGTTTTAATTAGGTCATTCTGCTTGAGTTACCGAAACAGCCCGCTCTCGCCGATGATGAGAATGGGATTGGCTCGGAAATGAATATCAATGGCTCCCTCTGTATAGCGGAATACAGAAGGACGGCGCCTCTCTGTAATATAGGCATTAAAGATTTTGCATCCTCATCTACTGGGGCTTTCTGGATGGTTCTCTGCCCAGCAGAGCTTCGGCCTAGCCAGAGGAGGGAGAGGTTGGGGTCAAAGCTCAGTGCACACCCCCCTGAGCGCTTTGTAGTCCGGTCACTGGGGAGACAGGGAGGTAAGTACCCACCTCCTCCCTTTCTGCAACCCTCCCTCCAGTCAGGATCAGGTCAGGATGGAGGTGGCCCCCCCCCCCCCCCCCAATCCCTGCCTTTCCAGAAGATTCTTCCAGTTCCAAAGGAGAGGCTGGAGATTTTCGTTTTGCTTCCTCGTCAAATAGATCTTTCCAGAACAGATTGCCTGATGCTTGCAAGATGCAGTCTGGTGAAAGTCAAGGCCAGGATGGGGACAGGACAAGGTAGCCACAAGTTATACGAATGTTTATCATGATTTCTACTGCTTTCACCTCATGGAGGAGTTTATTTGGATGGCCGGAGTGAGAAATTAAAAAAATATATATATATATATTATTGATTTTTTTACAGAGAGGAAGAGAGAGGGATAGAGAGTTAGAAACATCCCACTGGGGATGTGCCCACAAGCAAGGTACATGCCCTTGACCGGGATTGAACCCGGGACCTTCAGTCCACAAGCCAACACTAACATAATATATATATATATATATATATATATATATATATATATATATATATATATATATATATATTTAGTGGGGCAAAAGTAGGCTTACAGTTAGAAAAATATACAATAATTCATAAGTAACAATACAAGAATAAACTCTGCGTTTCACACACAGTCACAACTGTAAACCTACTTCTGTTCCGAACGTGATGTATATCCACAGGATAGATGAACGTGAGTTAACTAAAAGGCATACTTAAGAACATTTCATAAAAAGGCACGTGAAAAATATCTATATGGGCATAAAAACTATAAATATAGAAGAGTTCCATTTTCCAGGGAAGTGAACTACAGCGTGGGGAATACAGCTGACGGTATCGTAATAACGGTGCGTGGTGGCAGGTGGGTACCGCATATACCAGGGGGATCGCTTGGTAAATTATGTAACTGCCTAACTGCTATGCTGTACACCTGAAACTAATATAAAATGATACTGAATGGCAAAAAAAGGATACCTCCATTTTTAAATACCTGTAGAGGAAAATATTAGAAGCTAATTTAACAGGATGAAGGCGGGGGACTGGGAGACATCTGTAATACTGCCAACAATACAATACATATTTAAAAAACAAAATGGTAAACCACGGATAGAGAGAGGTGTTTTTTACTTATATTTTTGTATTTTGTAGTGTATTATTTTAGAATAAAAGGTACCTATTAAATCCTAGTTCCTTATGTGTTTAATTATAGGCATTTTATATATATATATATATATATATATATATATATATATATATATATATAATTGAATTTTTACAGAGAGGAAGAGAGAGGGATAGAGAGCTAGAAACATCGATGAGAGAAAATCATCGATCAGCTGCCTCTTGCACACCCCCTACCGGGGATGTGCCTGCAACCAAGGTACATGCCCTTGACCGGAATCGAACTTGGGACCTTTCAGTCCGCAGGCTGACACTCTATCCACTGAGCCAAACCGGTTTCGGCTAATTATAGGCATTTTAAAATACGTTTTTAATTTATTTCAGTAATGAAGGGAGAGGGTAAGAGGGGAGAAAGATCAATGATGAGGAAGAATTACTGATCAGCTGCCTCCTGCACGCCCCACACTGGGGCTGGCGCCTGCAACCCGGGCGTGTGCCCTGACCGGGAATCGAACCCTGACCTCCTGGTTCCTAAGTCAATGCTCAACCACTGAGCCACACTGGCTGGGCTGATTATAGATATTAATAAGTGATCATTGCATTTCGTAAACAGCCAAATCACAGTGAAAGCCTGCCGTAGAGGCTCAGCCCCATCCACCGCCAGTAAATACTGGGAAACTGAGGAAGGCATCTGTTGTGAGTGTACCCACACGCCTGGCTGCCGATCCCCTTTCACCCGAACATTTCCTGGAAATAAACTGTACATCCGGCGGCGTAAGTGCTATCGCCTCTTCCATTTACCAGCTCTCATAATCCAGTTTCTATCCACTGAGCCACACCGGTTAGGGCAGAGCTTTGAATTCTTACTGGGAAGTACAGGATCCAGACACCTTGGGTTAAACATTACACAATACACTTTCTGCCCTCTCCTCTCTGCTATGATTTAAGACCGCCCCCCCCCCCTTTTCTATGGCTCTTTAGCAATCAAGTGAATAATCTATTGTATTTTCCAGTGTGTTCTCCTATCTATTTCCTAATAAAAAAATTCTAATTCAGCCCAGCAGCCTGATGCGAGCGGGGCTGACATCGCGCCCCTCCAGCGGGGCGCAGGTTTCCGTTCTGCTCACGGGCAGCCTGGGACGCATGTCCAGTCCACTAGCCGGGCGTGCGGCCGGCCCCGAGTCCAGCTGAGCTGCTGGCCTGGGGGCGACGCTCCCTCTTGCTCCCCCTTCCCGAGAGCAAAGGCAGCTGTCACCGGCCGCATCCCCGGGCCAGCAGCCAGCGCACCGGACCTCGGGGAGACCTCCTCTCTCCCGCGCCCTGAAACCACTCGCTTCGTCATTGGCCCAGAAACGCTTGCGGGGTGAAGGGTGAAGTCGGTGCATGTTTTATGGAACAGGCTTAGTCCTGCCGTGGGGAGCCGGCTGCAATCCTCAGCGTCACCTTCCTAAAGCACCTTCCTCAACTCTGGTTCCTTCCAAACTTCTGCCATTTCTCTCCTGGTCAGGGTACAAAAATGCCTGGGCTACTCCCACAGACCCCAGGTCTCCCCGGCCCCCTATACTCCCATCCCTGTTTCTGTCTCTCTCTCTCCTCTCTCATCCTCTCTCTCTCTCTCTCCTCTCTCTCATCCTCTCTCTCTCCGGGAGAAAAGAGGGATCGGGAGGCAGGTATAAAACAGGTCTCATCTCCTCTTACTACTCGGGGAACAATAACAACTCGAATAACCATCGTCCCCACAATAGCCCAGACACCGGGCCAGGAAACGAGAAAAAACCTTGAAGTTGCTGCTTTCGGGGTGTCTGAACGCCCGGCACGTATGGGGGAGCTCATTAGGAGAGATGGTGCGTGACGGTAACACACGCCGGCCAGGAGGGGAACCCCGGAGAGCGTGTCTTGAAGACAGACACACGGAGAGCAGAGGGGAAGGGGGGACGGACCTGCGGGGCTAGGACACAGGCGCTCGGGGCGGAGAGCAAGGGCACATGCGCAGAGGTGTCCCCGGCCGCCGCCCCTTCGGGGACCGGTGCAGACACACCGCAGGCCAGACAAAAGGCGGGCGCGGGGGGCGGCTTCGGAGCCCAGCAGACAGGGGGGCGGGGGGGGCCGGGGAGGCGCGGGGAGAGGAGCATGATTGATGGAGTTCTGGTTGGCTTATAAAGGGCAGCCGGGAGTGCAGGGAAATAATCAGAGGAAAGGGCGGCCCGCGCTGGCTTTCTGCGAGGAGGCGAAATGAATCCTGGTCCTCTGCATTATTAAGTTGTCAGGCGGGCTGATGATGAAAATCTGAAGGTCAGGCATAACAAGGAGCACCTTATGGGGGGGTCGCGACCTTTCTGGAAGTGCTACACTCATGTTTATCTGCACCTAACCCTTAGCCACAATTCTTCATTTGATAAGAACATTGCGAGAGAGAGAGAGAGAAGGAGGGGAAGGGGGAGGGCGTGGAGGGGTGTCGCCTCCTATGTATACGCGGGCTGGGAAATTAGGCTTCCCGCGGAACTGATGGCGGAGGCCCGGTTCGCGGGGAGAGATAATAAACCGAAGGACACACGAGGGATGCGGGCGGAGATTGTTGGCTACAGTGGAACTCAATAAAGCGAACAAGAGCTTTCCTAAATGACAAATCTGGTACGGCGGCGATAAAATCAGGGCTCTCCCTGGGACTGCCACCACCGCGGTGCACTCTCTGCAGCGACACTTTTTATCTACTTTGGAGATCCGGGTGGCAGGGGGTTGGGGGTGCTATTTTTTTTTGGGGGGGGGGGGTGTTTGTTTCTTTGATCTGCTTGTTTTAAACCAAAGCGGCCAGGTGAAGGCCAATGGGACAGAGATGACCTATTTGATTTGGTTTTTCGTTGGTGTGTGTGTCTCTGAGCCGAGCACGGAGCGGCCGCTGTGGTCAGCATGTGTGTGCGTGTATGTGGGGGGAGGGTTTGCGTTTTTGTGTTAGTGAAAGCCCTTTCCGGGTGTTCTCGGGGCCTTGGGAACTGGGGGAGTGCGTGGGCCGAAGCTCTGACTGATGGCGACAATAAGCATATTGCTTGTGGAAGGGACACCGGGACAAGGGCACTCCCAAGTCCAGCTGCTTATGGCTGTCTGTGCCGAGAGCGCTGTCCAGGTTGGGGTTCCTCGGCAGAACTGTGCCAAGCATAGCATTTACAAGATCATCCCCTTCTAAAGATGGGGGCCTGTTTGAAATTGCCCACAAGGAGGGAAGTCTGGCCCTTGCTGGTTTGGCTCAGTGGATGGAGCGTCGGCCTGCGGACTGAAGGGTCCCGGGTTCGATTCCGGTCAAGGGCATGGACCTTGGTTGCGGGCACATACGCAGTAGGGCATGTGCAAGAGGCAGCTGGTCGATGTTTCTCTCTCATCGATGTTTCTGACTCTCTGTCCCTCTCCCTTCCTCTCTGTAAAAAATGGGTAAAATATATTTTAAAAAAGAAATAAAAAGGGGAGCGGGGTGTGTGGCCAAATGAGGACAGAGAGGGTTTACTTCCGGAACAAAGAGGGAATCGCTGTCAAAGTCAGTGGCAGACATTAACCTTCGTGGGAAGAAATTCTGTCGAATTGGGAAGGAGTATTTTTTTAAATATATTTTATTGATATTTTACAGAGAGGAAGGGAGAGAGATAGAGAGCCAGAAACGTCAACTAGAGAGAAACATCGATCAGCTGCCTCCTGCACACCCCCTACCGGGGATGTGCCCACAACCAAGGCACATGCCCTTGACCGGAATCGAACCCGGGATCTTCCAGTCCGCAGACCGACGCTCTACCCACTGAGCCACACCGGTTTCAGCGGGAAGGAGTATTTTATCCAATGCCCTCGGTGGTTCTTTGGCGTCTCTCTCTTTAAAGGGGTAAAACCTGATCTTTCAACAGGGCACTGGGAGATGGGTTCATTGCCAAGACAGGTCGACTGCAAGCTGAGTGGGTGATATTTAACGTGGATTTATATCCTTTTATTTGAAAGGACTTATAAAATCATTTTGGTCAGCTTCCCAAAGTTATCTCCATAAGCTACTGGCCATCCCTTTAGCAAACTGCTCAGTACAGAAACCTTATCGCAATAGATAAGCCACACTCAAACTTAGAAGAAAACCTCTTTTAGTTTCTCAATTCTAAGTAGGAATAAAAAATGCAAACTACCGTATTTGCCGGCGTATAAGACGATTTTTTGGCCCTGAAAAATACGTATTTGCCGGCGTATAAGAGACTGGGCGTATAAGACGACCCCCTAACATTTCCACTCAAAATACAGAGTTTGTTATATACTCGCCGTATAAGACTACCCCCCACTTGGAGGCATATTTTTCAGGGCCAAAAAATCGTCTTATACGCCGGCAAATACGGTAGATAAATAACCTGGCCTGGCCATCACTCATGCCATGTACATTTGAAGGTCATGCTTTCTGCCTCACGGACATCCCTCCTGTGTGGTCAAGAGGGAATTACTATCTTCCTATGGTGTCAATATTTATCACATTTGCTTAAACATTGGACTCTGGCTATAAAAATAGCATTGCCACATCAAGGGAAATAAGAATATTATTCAGCAGCAATATTATGCTTGACATATTTTTTTAAAATATATTTTATTGATATTTTACAGAGAGAAAGGGAGAGAGATAGAGAGCTAGAAATGTTGATGAGAAAGAAACATCGACCAGCTGCCTCCTGCACACCCCCTACCGGGGATGTGCCCGCAACCAAGGTACATGCCCCTGACTGGAATTGAACCCGGGACCTTTTAGTCCGCAGACCGACGCTCTACCACTGAGCCAAACCAGCTTCGGCTGCTTGACATATTTTCTATTTTTTAGATCGAGGGAGGAAAGAGGGAGAGAGAAACATGGAGGCGAGAGCAAAACACCCATCGAGCCTGACACCTGGGCATGTGCTGTGACGGGGAACAGAACCCGTGGCCTCTCGGTTCATGGGTCGCTCGACCACTGAGCCACACTGGCTGGGCACAGCCTCTCTTTTTGCGTCAGCCCTGCCACAAGAAAAATGCATGCTGTTTTCACGACACATTTTTATTGGCTGTTTTTCGTTCCCTCACCTTTGCACAGAGCAAAAAAAAAAAAAATTACTGCCAGTGTTTTTAAAGACCCCGGGAAGTGGGCGATGCCGGTCACAATAACCGTTATTTCATTTTCCCCTCCGCACGCGCGGCACCTCCGCGGTGGCTCCCGCCGATGATGCCTCGCTGTGCCTTCCAAATGCAGAGGGCGGCCCATTCACAGCCATTTGAAATCTCAATGGGCCGGGGCTTGGCACGCAGGCAGGCTGACCAGGTGCAAGTGTCTCTTCAAAATATGACGGCAGTCAGGGCTGAAATATAGAGCGGCAAAAATGCTGGCAAGCGGTGCCAAGCTGCGTCCAAACAAGGCTGAGTGTTATCAGCACGGGGGGCGGAGGGCAAAGTGGGGGGACGGGGGCACTGTGCCATTTGCATAACCATCAACCTAGCTTTCTTTCTTTTTTTTAAAGACCATTTGGCTTCTCTTCATTCTTTGAGCTTTTTTTTTTTATTCCATAAAAAAAATTAAGTCAGATCGTTTCTCGGCCTTTTGGCTAAGATCAAGTGTAAAAATTAAGTCAGAATCAACAGCACAGAAACAAATGCAATAGGAGAGGTAAGGATGGAGAATTTGTGATGATCTTAAGTCCAACATTCATTCAATCCCGCGGAACATCCATCCCGGGGACACCTCAACATTCATGAGTCCCCCCGCCAGAGCTTCGGGCCCACGTGGTCCACATGCGAGGAAGGAAGGGACGGAACAGTTGCTGGTTCATCACAGATAATCACGGCCGATTCGGTGGCTGTTTCGCGGCAGTGTTTTCGCTGTGCGTGATTCTGATGACGCTGCATCCTCTGAAATAATGGGGATTGATTTCACGGGTCTTTTGCATATTCCCGATCCTCTCGAATATGGCCCAGTGAAGCCTCCTCCCATCCTGCTGCTGTGAAAAGGCACTAATTGGGGGGGGAGGGGGCTCCCCCATGCCAGGCTTGGCAGATTGGAGGCTGGGCAGGGCGACGCTCGGGGGACCGCTGGGGTTCGGCAGCTGTGGTTGCGTGTCCTGATTGAGCGGACCCACAGCCCGCACGCTCCCAGATCGCAGGGCGGCTGCGCTGCCCCTGGTGGCCTCTCTTCGGTCCGCCACGTGCCCCTCCCCCCGCCCCTTTGCTCCTGCTGGGTGAAACCCCCGGAAGCGTGCAGATGACGAATGGGAGCCCCGAGAATGAAAGCAGAGGCGGAGATGGTCAGTGTCTTCTGAAGTCAGACGCAGGCCTGGCAGCGCATTGCATTTTTTTAACCTTGACTTTGGGGCGCTGGGCCCATAGGTCATCGTGCCCGGTCATGTGGTGCATTTTCCCGACCAGCATGTCTGCAAACATGGTCCCTCACAGGCAGTCCGAGGAAAGACAGACCTGCTGCCTCCCCTCTCCACCGCTGTCTGTCTGGCAATGGCAATGACTCTTGGCTTCTCCCAGCAATGAGTTTTTGAGGGAGCATCTATGTCTTTTCTCGAGCCTCTCTCTCTAAATGCATCGGCCTATGGACTCAAGGGTCCCAGGTTGGAAAGAACTGTGAGCAGCAATTGCTACAGGACCTGGACAAGACATTGAACTTCGCTGGGGTCTCGCCTCCTGTCTCTGTGACGCTGCCTTCAGTGGTCAAGACGGCCTCCGCCCTCACCGCGCTGACCTCTGGGCGGTTTGGCCGTTAAAGGAAAACTCGCTCACACTAACGCATTTGCATCGCACTATCAACACCACCTCCAGGCCAGGCGGGACTGGGCCGAAGACGTTAGGAAAAGGCTGGAAGATTTACTCATTTCCTCGGTCAAACTCTGGACACTGAGGCTGGCCGGCTTTCCCTTCCATGTACAGCACACGCGGAAGTGCTCTGGCAGGAAAAGGCTAGCTAACGCACTGAAACGCTTTACATGTTAAGGATGCTCAGATTCAGTCATAGTATTCTGGACGGTTTTAACCATGATTCAGGTGGGAACAACCTAACTCGGGACATGTCAAGGATGAGATGATCGGCCAAGATCTGGAAGTGTCTGTTGACCCATAAGGCTTTGCACAGAGTTGGCTCCACCCACAGTTGCCACTGCAGCAGCTCAAAAATTGCTCTGAAAAGTTTTCAAAACATCTTTCCTAAAATGTCAAGTTGGTAAGATGTTATGGCTATTCCAGATACACTAGATACACCCCTTCCCCCCATCCCCCTACCACATACACACACACGGAGTAGGTTTTCATGGTGAAACAGCTGGTGAGATTTGGGGTGAAACAGTCTGCAGCTGGTGCTCTGACTGCAGGGTGTTCAGAGCCTTTTACCTGCAGATGCACATCCTGAATCTCCTAGGCCAGTGGTCGGCAAACTCAGTAGTCCACAGAGCCAAATACCAACAGCGCAAGGATTGACATTTCCTTGGAGAGCCACGTTTTGTAAACGTGAACTTCTTCTAACGCCACTTCTTCAACACAGACTCGCCCAGGCCGTGGTGTTTTGTGGAAGAGCCGCACTCAAGGGGCCAAAGAGCCGCATGTGGCTCGAGAGCCGCAGTTTGCCGACCACGGTCCTAGAGAAACAAGATGCCTTTCCCCTGCATTTCTGAAACTTACAAAACCATGGCATTCTTGGGGGAGAAGCACAGGTTAATTCCTTGCTAAACCGGGGCATCTCAGAACACATATGTTAAACGCTGACATACACTCAATGTGTTGGAGAGAATGAAAGAGCCACGGATGACTCCCGGAAGTGGCTCTGAGCAGATGCAGTTCACGCACACTGCACACTGGCTGTAAGGAGAACAGTCTGTGAGGAAGGACTGTCTTGAGAGAAAGGCCTTGGAATGGGCAGTTCTCAGAGGCAGGCAGAGATGGCGCATGCGTGGACTTTGGGGCTTCATTTCTTATGAGTTATTATAGCATTATTACAGCATTTACAGCCAGGAAGAAATCCCAATCTACCATTTTCACTGGATCGCCCCATTACACAGAGCCCAACCTAAATTTTAGTAACGTCAAACTGGTCCCCTGCCTCCCCACCTTGGCCCACAAAATGCTTCCGCTTACAAATCCCTTCATCCTTATGGCCGCCTTTGAGATCCTATTCATCCTCAAAGAACCATATCCAATGCGAGGGAGCGTCTTTTTATCTCATAACTAATCTTTCCCTCCGGTCTTACATAACCATTTGTACTATATTGGGCACACATTTCCTCATCTTACGCTTAGCTAGCTCTCGTTATTTTAAGCCGTTTCTTAAGCCTGTTCCTTAATATATATTTATTCTTTTCAAATATATATATATATATATATACATATATATATATATGTGTGTGTGTGTGTGTGTGTGTGTAATATTTGAATTGATTTAAGAGAGAAAGGAAGAGGGAGAGAGAGATAGAGACATGAAAGAGGAGAGAGAATCATGGATTGTCTGCTTCCTTCATGCCCACTACTAGGGATCAAGCCCACAACCTGGGCATGTGCCCTTGACCGGAATCGAACCTGGGACCCTTCAGTCCTCAGGCCGACGCTCTACCCACTGAGCCACACCGGTTTCGGCCAAACTCCAACTCTTTATCTCAATGTTTCTGCTGATCTGGGAGCTGGCCCTCAGGAGTTTCCATGTCTGGTCCCTGGGTCTGCAGCCGAAAGGGGCAGGAAGCTAGTGGTACTCCTTCAGCTGGAATCAATTTTTTCCCCCTCAAGCCCATTTGCTAGAATTAATCGTTTAGGAAGGAGCTCGACTTTGCTGGAAAATCCAGAAAAGATTTCAATTACAGCCGCACATCATAAAGCAATTGTGGAATTAGTAATACATTTGTCATTCCTTTATACTAAGGGGGGGGGGGAGTGGAGAAGTAACACGCGTATTGCTTTAGCATAAACCCCGACAGTGGACTCTTTTTCCAGGGAATTATGCCATTATACCGTAAAAATGTCAAGGCACCCGTTTACCGTTCCCGCTAATATCCTAAAATATTCTCTGAGGCTGACATCTCTGTCAATTAAAATTACACGAGATTGCATTCTGCCAGGGACACGGCGCGGAGGAAGCTTTTGAGTTTATGGCCGCGCTCTGAATTGATTTTTAAGATAGCATCTGTGAAACGTGGCTCAGGCGGAATGAGGTGGGATGTAGTTAAGGACCAGTCAATTTGAAACAACTGTTTCTAAAGATCATAAATTGGCATGCAGAGCGGGCCGCGGGTCTCCGGCTTCCTGGGCTCCGAGATCCGCTCGGCATTGCCCGTTTGTCCTGGTGTCATTGGGCGCCACCACGCTTCTGACTCGTGGCGGGGTTCTCAGTGTTTTTGCAGAGAATAACATCCACAAGGAAGCCATGAGCGCTGCTCTGAGTTGCTCGATTCGCCCGGATCTGGGAGACGTCCTTCTGCTGGCGTTTCCCACAGCGCAGCAGTGCGGACGTGCTTTCTCACGGGTCCGGCCTTGGGGAGGAGAGGAAGAGCGGTGTGGGCGGCAGCGGCTGCCCTGCCAACAAACTCTGTGGGGAGATCCCCCACCCCCCTCTCTGTGATAGGAAGATGAGCAGAGTGAGTCTCCGGTCCAATTCCTCTAAAAGGGATTTAAGAAGCCGTCTTCGGGATCATCTCTCTCTGATTGCCAAGCCTTAATGTGCAATGTTTTACTGGCGAGCATTATGTAATGGTCGGGTGTTTGTTAGGGCCAGAGGGCCCCCCTCACTCGCCCTTAAGCACCTTTCGGAAGTCCCAGGTGCCTTTTGGGGTCACCTGGTGACCACTTAAGGGAAACGGATAATATCCTGAGCAGCTTGAAAGGGTTTGCGCCCGTCCAGGCAAGTTGGAAACGGTGTTCTGGCTTGGCTACGGCCTTAAATAATTTGTAGGGGGACTGGGAGGGTTTGCAGCATTGGTGTTCTCCACGGCAGGCGCTTTGTCCAGACAGAGGGGAAATGGTGTCCTAGAGAAAAAGAGCAAGGATTGGCAGAGACTCTCTTCTTTGTTCTAAATATAAGAGGCTGGCCCAGTGGACGTGGCTCAGTGGCTGAGAATCAACCTGTAACCAGGAGGTCATGGTTGGATTCCTGGTCAGGGCATAAGCCCAAATTGCAGGCTTAATCCCCAGTAGGGGGCGTGCAGGAGGCAGCGGATCAAAGGTTGGTTCTCTCTCATCATTGACGAGTTTCTCTCTCTCTCCCTCTCCCTTCCTCTCTGATAATAAAAAATATCTTAAAAATATAATTTGAAGAGGCCAATTTTGGGACTTAACAGCTTCCATGATTCCATCCATCTATCTATCTATCTATCTATCTATCTATCTATCATCCTTCCTTCCTTCCAACTAATCTCAGATTCTCTGGAGAACCCTAATACAGATGTTATTATGAAAGTCTCCAAATCATACGGTGTCCAATATTGAACTCATGCTCTCCACTCGCCAATATCTTATCCCTGGGCCTCCCATCTTAGCCTTCTGCCAGTTACTAGTAAGTGAAGGGAAGATAGCTACCTTTCAACGCAGTTAGGTAAATTATAAAGGAATCAGCCGTGGCTCTTCCCTCCCCCTCATCTGCTAATGGCTGTTGTCCTGTGTGTGTGTGTGTGTGTGTGTGTGTGTGTCTAATCTCAATAGACCTCTACTATTTGAACACTTCCATCCATCCCCATTGCTGCACCATCATCTTGGCTACCTTCATACTTCTTGACTTGCTTTTTCAGTCACACTCAGTCTTGGCTTCTCCACACTATATTGATCTGTGCTAGTGATCTATGCCATCTATCTTTTATTTATTTTAATATATTTTATTGATTTTTTTTACAGAGAGGAAGAGGGAGGGACAGATAGTTAGAAACATCAGTGAGAGAGAAATATGGATCAGCTGCCTCCTGCACGCCTCCTACTGGGGATGTGCCCACAACCCAAGTACATGCGCTTGACTAGAATCGAACGTGGGACCCTTCAGTCCGCAGGCCGACGCTCTATCCACTGAGCCACACCGGTTAGGGCAAGATCGATCTTTTCAAAACATGCAACTGATTAGTTCACTTCCGTTAAAAAATATCACCGGCTTCCCATGTCTCTGCGGAAAAGCAACATAAGCCCTCAAGTCAATCAGTAAGACCCACAGTTCCCCGTTGCCTGTGACAAGTATATGCCTGCAGTCCCATTTTAATTTTCATTAGCACCCCTCCTCACTCTCGAATGTATCTAGGTTTGAACAATAAATTACACGGTCACCTTTCTCAGGACCAAGATTAAAGGGGGCCCGTTTACATTCTCAACTGGTGAGCGCCAACATCGTTCTCAACTTCTTAAAGAAATATTTTCTGAACAAGCAGGCCCGTCTTGATTGAGACAAAATACAGGTGCCAGCAGCCCGGGAACCGTGTGTTGTTTTTTTTTAAAAAAAGTATTTTCCAAAGTTCCCCGGAGAGGAAGGGAGAGGCCATAGGGCCCTTGACCCAGCGAGCAGGGGGAAAAAGAGGTTGGTGACAGAAAGACATTAATTCATGTGCTGTGAGGTTGAATGATGTGTTTTCTTTACACCTCCAAATTAAGATCAACTGGACCACTAAGCCCGGGTTCAACCTCCCCGTAACAGTTAGTCGCCCTGGGACGTGGCCCAAGCCCCTGGATTTCTCTGGAAATTCAATGGCTTGCATTATAGGAAGCCAGAAGGTGTTGTCAGAGATGGCATTAGCCTCCGTTTCCAGATGCAAAAATAGGGAGATTTTCCAAGTAAGCGGGCATGATTTGGAATGTTAGCGTTATGTTTGAATGTCGGTCTTTGCACAACTTTTAAGCTGTTTATTCATTATTTGTGGTTTTTTTAAAATATATTTTATTGATTTTTCACAGAGAAGAAAAGAGAGGGATAGAGAGTCAGAAACATTGATGAGAGAGAATCATCAATCAGCTGCCTCTTGCACACCTCCTACTGGGGATGTGCCTGCAACCAAGTACATGCCCTTGACCGGAATCGAACCTGGGACCTTTCAGTCCGCAGGCCAACGCTCTATCCACCGAGCCACACCGGTTTGGGCTGTGTCTGTCTTTCCAAGTTCCTCAGTCACACAGACTTTTCTCTGCCTCCCACTCGGGCTACATTAATAGCTTTGCATACTCTGGGAGTTTCTTTCCCAGTTTTTTTGGTCCATAAATGTGAGTTATTTATTTGATGACCATCCAATTCTTGATGCCCCGCATATGCTGGACACAAATATGGGACTGTTTATAACAACGTAAGCTCCCTAAAAAACTGCCATGGTCCGTCCTGGGGTTCTGAAATGCGCTTGGAGGCCGAAGCCCATCTGTCTGGTTTGTTATTGCGGAAACTCTCCCCAGAGGAGCCGGCCTGACCCCGACTGTTTTCCTTCGTGGCTGGAGGGGACGTGCTGGGTCCCCTCTTCTGCCTGTCTCCCCAGCTGTTTATTGTGATTCCCAGGCAGGCCTCGGCGGTAAGTAACGGAGAGTAGCTTTACGTGGAGATATTTATATTTCATAAATACGGCCCAGGTTTCTC
This sequence comes from Vespertilio murinus, assembly GCA_963924515.1. Taxonomy (NCBI): domain Eukaryota; kingdom Metazoa; phylum Chordata; class Mammalia; order Chiroptera; family Vespertilionidae; genus Vespertilio; species Vespertilio murinus. Next base: position 5,955,927 of record OZ004722.1, read on the forward strand.
CGCTCACCCCTTCCTGGAGGAGACGTAATCAAATGAGTGGGGGGAACGGCAAACACAGCCACCGAGGCCTCCCACAGGCAAAACGGTTGGGCTTCTGGTCCCTAATTCAATCGCGTTACCAGTGAGACCCAGCCCGATGCAATGCCCTTACCTGTGGCGACCGAAACCCTTCTGTGACAAGCGGCCTCTGCTCTTCCTCCTGTCATTTCCGGGGGACACATCTGTCCCCGAAGGTTTTTATTGACCTCCCACCTGTGGTCCTATTAGTCCCTGATTGCTCCTGATGGCATGTGGAATCTAAGTTTTGTCATAGTCTGACGGTATCATTTCTTTCGTTTCTGTCATCTACAGGCACCCACGTGGCCACCACCATCATGATAAGGAGGAATGCAAACCAACATATGACCATTACTATGAGGCAGAGACATGCCTCTCAGTGTCTTTACAACAAAGCTATTTAACTATTTTTTCCAGTTGGTACTTTGTTTTTATTGCCACCTCCCTTAGAGCTTGACAGAATCTGTTAAAAAGATAGGAGAGAAGAGAATATGTGCAAGGATTCAAAAACTTAAGGGGCAAAGAGACAGCAAATGACTATAAAAGTCCAAACTCAGAGCCTTTGATCTGACAGGATTCATATTCTATTTGTGTTGTATTTCCTTTGTGGCAGTTTTGGCCTCGATCTTCCTCCCCCTAGGACAGCAATTCACAAGGGTACCGTTTGCAATGATCCAACCTGAAATGAGACCCAGGGTGCCCCTGCCCAGGTCACCGTGAGCCGGAGCCCAGCGGAGTCAGGCGGAGGTGCCCCGCCTGTGCAGCCATGTTCTCAGCCCATTAAACTCATTCAGGACCGGACTGGCGGAACGAAAATAAAAACAGAGCCTCCCACCTTCTGTTCCGTTTTCTTCTTATTGTGAGCAAGCAGACAAATGTCCAGCAGTAGAATAATTCCTAATCTTAGAGTATAGAAAGAAACTTATGTGTATACTAGAGGCCTGGTGCATGAAATCTGTGTACTGGTGGGGGGGTCCCTCAGCCCGGCCTGTGCCCTCTTGCAGTCCAGGAGCCCTCGGAGGATGTCCGACAGACAGCTTAGGCCCACTCCTCCCTGCAGAAGTGGGCCTAAGCCGTCTGTCGGACATCCTTAGTGCTGCTGCGGAGGCAGGAGAGACTCCCCCTACTGGTGCTGAGCTCACCAGCCATTAGCCAGGCTCAGGGCTCCTGTGTTGAGCGTCTGCCCCCTGTTGGTCAGTGAGCATTGTTCAGTCGATTTGCATATTAGCTTTTTATTATATAGGCTATATACATACACACACACACACACACACGTATATATGTGTGTGTGTGTATATATACATATATATATATGTTTCTGTGTGTGTGTATATATATATATATATATACATATATATATACCAGTATATATACATATATATGTGTATGTACACACACACACATATATATGCATGTATGTGTGTGTATATACATAAGATAATTAGATTCATTAATCAACATTACTTAGGCAAAAAAGGAAAGTAGATGGCTAAATGCTGTACAACTTTAAGTTAATAATACAATATATATATACACATAAATAATATTAAAATTTAGTTTGAATAAGAGTAGCTTTGTTTTCCTTTCCTAAACTAAATTGCAGTACTAAAACTATAATTATTCAATTAAAATATTTTGCAATAATTATTAGCATAGGTAAAAACATGGAGAGGAAATAAATTGACCCAGCAGTTACCATAATTCTCATTTCTACCTGATGTGAGTTTTCATGAGAGTAATTAATTTTTCCAGGTTAAAATGAAGCTGGAATTAATTTAGAGTTAATTTGAAAAAAACTCTCATTTTGAAGAAAATACGCCAAGACATTAACTGTGGTTATTTCTGGAACTGGAGATCATGTGTAAACCTGGTTTTCTGCTGATACTTGTATGTATTTTCCAAGTTTTGTATAATAAGCTGTTAGTTAAGTAGTGAGGAAAAGTTATTTTTAAATAATAAAGTATACAGCATCATATTTTCTTTGTATCAAGAAAAAATAGTTGTATTCAACCAAATAAAAATGGAAGAAAAAAAGTTCATTTTCATTTGATAAACTATCTAAATTCAGAAAACAGACAACTACCTATCTGTCTAACAGTTGTTTTCGACAGTGGAGGACACATAATATATTTAAATTCTTTATGGATTGTTCAAGTCTTCAAATATTTTTCTATGAAGCAAATTCAAGAACATTATTTCTTTTTAATTTTTGAGAAATAATATATTTCATTAGTGTAAAAATATTTTTTTTCCATTTCTGAGCTTACTGTTTTTTGTTTGTTTTTTCATAAAAAGCTTGCATTTTTTTCTTCTTTTATGTATGTATGGACAAAATCTGTTTCACTTCATGGGCGTTTAATTCTTTTAGGGTTGAACCTCTATTTTCCTAGTTTATTACCTACAGGGTTTTAGAAGTTTCTCACATGCTAACTTCTTTTTAAAAATATATATTTTTATTTATTTCAGAGAGGAAAAGAGGAGATAGAAACATCAATGATGAGAGAAAATTTATATCGGCTGCCTCCTGTATGCCCCCTACTGGGGATGGAGCCCACAACCCGGGCCTGTGCCCTGACCAGGAACTGAACTGTGACCTCCATGGTCCATAGGTCAATGCTCAACCACTGAGCCACCCTGGCCCGGCTGGCGTACGGACTTCTTATAAGCTGTAACCAGCAGTTCTGCCCGAGATCTGCAGTTCCCCGCCACCGATGTGTTTTATTATTTCGCCATCATTTAAAGCCTCCTTATCTTGGAGGCGCTTCCAGAGACTCCCGACTGTAACTTCGGGAACAGATTAAGTTTGCTTTGCAAAGCCATTCATCATCGGAGATGTGTTTTTTTGTTAGTGTTTTCTTTTGTGAATCATTTTATTATTGTAAGGTGCCTCTGGATGCTGGCATGATAATGGGCTATATAAATGATTTTGTCCTATATTTGTGCGGTGTGTACTTTATTGTAACAGCACTCTCGGGTCAAAAGCAGCCAATATTATCCCGATTAATTCCTGTCTAGACACTCATAAATTGTCCTTTAATTTACAGAGAGAAAACGAAGTCATATGAAGCATACATAACCTTTTGCCGGCTGCCCAGACTGCACCTGGCTTTCGTGGGCGGGAACGGCCCTCCCTCTCTCCCTCCCCCCTCCCCGCCCCTCCTCCCCGCACCCCTTCCTACACATACAGGCGCCCTTGGCAGCCTCAGTCCGCTGCTCCAAGGGTGAGCATCGCCTCCCCTTTGCTCTGCCCAGGTAGGCAGCCACGCCTGCCAGTTGGCACGCTGCGCCTGGCAAGAAAAACACACAGCCTAATCCCCCAACACAGTTTCAGACAAACACTCGTCTTATTTACCCATATTCATCTCCCCAGAAGCAGAAGAAGGAGAGAAAGGAGGCGAGAAGAGCCTGCTTAATCCCAATGCTAACAGGGCATTGATTGGCATTCGCGTTCTGTATTTATCGACGTGCGTGGCATACGATGGGCGCTGTCGTGTGGGCTCCTGGGCAGGCGCGGTCACGTGGCAGCAAAGAGCCACAGCATCCCATTCCCGCAGCTCTAATTCTAGGTGATGTAAACCTCTCAAACCCCGCACCGGGGAGGGGGAAGGCGTGTCCTAAGGAAAACCCAAACGCACCCCAAATGGATTTCTCTCAAAGCGGATTGTGGCGGCGGGAAAATCTGTCCTCCAAAGTCCACCCCTGATTTCCTCGACGTGTGCAAAGGACGCGGCTGCTCCGGTTGGCAGCAGCCTTCTGGGGATCTCATTAAGCGCCCCCTCACCCCCCGAGGGCGTCTGCGCCGCAGAGCGCGGCCCCGGGCTGGGTTTCGTGGTGTGACATCTAGCGTTCGGTGTTTTGAAATGATGCAGGTGCCGCGGGCCGCTCGGGGCTAACGGTCCACAGAGCCGGGGTGTGTGTGGAACGCCAGGCGCGCGGCTCGCATATGGCTTTCTGCAAGGGAGCAGATATGAAAACACCAGATCCCGTGGAGAGCGTTACTGCCCGGTGGCAGCTGCATTTAATAAAATATTAGTAGCCACTGGAGGCTTAAAGGTGTAACACAATTCCATTTCAATCTAACAATTCCATAAATTCAAATAGGAAAACTTCATAGAGGCATGATATGGCTATAATTAAAAAAAAAAAAGAAAAAGAAAAACTTGGCATGTGCTCGCGAGAAACAGGCTTAGCGCACACGTGGTACCCAGAGTCAATCTATAAAGTGGATTTGGGGGTGATCAGTCACAGGTTTTGAAAACTGGAGGTGATTTAGAGCCTTCCGAAACAGAGATGATCGTTTAACTTGTTTTTTAATCGTTATATCAACCACACAGTCATCTGCCCACGGCCCACGAATAAGACTTCTCCCCTCCCCTACTGCTTTCTTCGTGACCTTTCAAGTCCTATTTCTCCCCAGACATGTGAAATGTATGAAAGGCAGGGAGCTGCCAATCACCAGGCGGATGTGAAACGTCGTTGCTGTTGTTTGCAATTCATAAAGAAATAAAACACCCCCTTAGTCTCGGGGCTCAGGTATTCCTACTTAAACCAGGGCCCCCGAGAGGAGAGGCTGGGCCAGAGAAGGCAGAAACTTTGGGGTGACTGCCTTTATTGACAACATTGCCTAGGGCAGTGGTCGGCAAACTCAGGTGTCCGCAGAGCCAAATACCAACAGGACAACGATTGGAATTTCTCTTTGGAGAGCCACATTTTTAAAACTTAAACTTCTTATGACACCCCTTCTTCAAAACAGACGCCCAGGCCGTGGTGTTTTGTGGAAGAGCCACGCTCAAGGGCCAAAGAGCCGCATGCGGCTTGCCAGCCGCGGTTTGCCAACCGCTGATCTAGAGGAAAGGGTATATGAGAAGGATCCAAGGTCCAGAATTCCTAGTTTATTCACAGAATGCAAGTCTCTGAGTGGGCAGAGCACAGGCAGCGGTGACAGCAGCTTCCAGAGGTGGCATCTGGCCTACGGGGGAGTTTTGAGAGCCTACACGGTATTTTAAAATGATATTTAGCCTGGCCGGTGTGGCTCAGTGGTTGGGTACCCACCTAAGCCTCTTACTCACTAGGTTACAGATGAGTTACAAGGGATCTCAAAGGGTACAAGCCAGCAGCAGATGAAGAGCTGCCTGGGGCGGGGCGAGGTCCTGAGCAGAACAGCTTTCTCCCCCCGGGCAGCATACCAGGTCCTGGCCATGGAACATTCCAGGCCCCCAACTGTTCTCCAACAGAAAAAGACCTAGAAGTCGTCTGTCTGGGTGTTTATGGAGGTTTCATTGCACAGTCATGATTGACTAAGCCAGTGGTCGGCAAACTAGTGGTCTCGCAAGCCACATGCACCTCTTTGGCCCCTTGAGTGTGGCTCTTCCACAAAATACCACGTGCGGGCTCGCACGTACAGTGTGATTGAAACTTCGTGGCCCATGCGCAGAGGTAGGCTTTTGGCTCTCCAAAGACATTTCAATTGTTGTGCTGTTGATATCTGGCTCTGCTGACTAATGAGTTTGCCTACCACTGGGCTAAGACACTGGCTGTTGGCAACTGAGCTCAATCTATCCCTTTTTTTATTTAATATATTTTATTGATTTTTTTGCAGAGAGGAAGGGAGAGGGATAGAGAGCTAGAAACATCGATGAGAGAGAAACATCGATCAGACGCCTCTTGCACATCCCCTACAGGGGATGTGCCCGCAACCACGGTACATGCCCTTGACCGGAATCGAACCTGGGACCCTTCAGTCCGCAGGCCGAGGCTCTATCCACTGAGCCACACCGGTTTGGGCCTGAGCTCAATCTCTAGCCCTCTCTGCTCCCTGGAGGTTGGAGTTTGGGAGGGGGGTGGAGGAGTGTATTCATACCTCTTATCTCATGATTGGTTCTTGGCACCTCTTTTGAATTACAGAAGACATCATCCTCTCTCTTAACACTCAGGAAGAAATTCCCAGGGTTTGGGGGCAAGAACTATAGGTGATGTCTGATAACTTATAATTCACAACATCACAATATGGAAGAGGGAGCAGGGAATGCAGCTCGGAAATTGTCTGAAGCAGCCCGAGAGAGAGAGAGAGAGAGAGAGAGAGAGAGAGAGAGAGAGAGAGAGAGAGAGAGAGAGAGGTGAGAGACAGGTGACGGGCAGCATCAGGGGACGTGGAGAGGATCAGATTTCGGGATTTTTAGGGGAGTAAAGCAACTAAAAATTAATACCGCACTCAAAGGAAAACTGGGGGGGGGGGGGTTGAGGGTTAAATTTAATAAAACTGCAAAGAAAAAAAATGAAGAAGCAACTCTCAGAGACGAAGAAGACATCTTGAGGGAAATGACTTCGGTTGTTGGCAAGAAATCAAGAGACAAGAGTCAACTCGGAAGCAGGCTGGAGCTCCGAAGAGCCACCGGGCCGGGGGAGAAAGACGCCAGCAAGCCGGATGGTGACGAATTACAGGTCTTTCAATGGCTGACCTCATTTGGGAAAAGAATTAGTTGATGATGCAAGAGAGGGGCCAAGATGGCGCCCCTGGGAACACCCGCATCCAAACGCCGAGTGGATGAAGGAGAGAACGGGACCTGAGATGGAATAATCATGAGGAAGATGAAGAACCTAGAGAGAGGATCTAAATCAGGGGCTGGAAAACTCATTAGTCATCCGAGAGGCAAAGCGCAGCTCGTGAGCCGCATCTGGCTCATGAGCCGCAGTTTGCTGACCACTGATCTAGGTGATACGCGAACGTAGCCTGCTTCATACTACCATCCTCCTTTATACCAGGGGGATGGATTTCCTGGGAAGGGTACCTAAGCCGAAACCGGTGTGGCTCAGTGGGTAGAGCGTCAGTCTGGGGACTGAGAGGTCCCGGGTTCGATTCCGGTCAAGGGCATGTACATTGATTGCGGGCACATCCCCAGTGGGGGGTGTGCAGGAGGCAGCTGGTCGATGTTTCTCTCTCATCGACATTTCTAGCTCTCTATCTCTCTCCCTTCCTCTCTGTAAAATATCAATAAAATATATTTTTTAAAAAAAAGAAAGGGTACCTAAATGATACTTTCTTCCTTACGTTTCATAATTATTTTTTAAAAAAATATATTTTTATTGATTTCAGAAAGGAAGGGAGAGGGAAAGAGAGATTGAAACATCAATGATGAGAAATAATCAATTGATTGGCTTCCTCCTGCATGTTCCCCCCTCACCACCACCCCACCCGGACAGAGAAATGAGCCTGCAGCCCAGACATGTGCCCTGACTGGGAACTGAACCATGATCTCCTTGTTCCTAGGACAACACTCAACCACTGAGCCACACTGGCCAGGCTCCTTCCATAATGATTTTGTCTACACATTAATTCAAAGTTTAGTCACGTGAACAGTGCCCATTTAAACATCCCCAGGAAAGTTCTTTCTAAACAAGCTACCCCCCAAAGCACCTCTGCTGAAGCCCCTTGGTTTTGAGACACATTCCGTTCCCGCTGTGTGTTGACTAGATTACAATGTTCTAAGTGACTCCTATCTGATGTATTTTCCCGCGAACGCAGTGATAAGGCTGAGCTCCGGAAACGGGATTTGAGAAGTTCAGCACTGAAATCAAGATGAACTTTAAAATGTAGAATTTGAACCATATTCGACTCTCTAATCCCAGGAAAGAAGAAATCCCATGGCCCAATCACCTGGGACGCTGGGACGGTGCTGGCAACAAACTTCTCCAAACCTGGGTCGGGAGTGGTTATTACTGTTGCTATGGTAACGTCTGAGCTGCGTGTGTGTGTGTGTGTGTGTGTGTGTGTGTGTGTGTGTGTGTTTTCTATCTGGCTTCTGCGGTTCCAAAGTAAGATAAAGGTTGCTCAAAATTCAGTGTTTTCTTCTACTAGCTAGAAGGAAAACGCATATCGAATCTTACTTTGAGGTCAGTGACTTTTTTCTTATGTATTAAGACATGATGGAATTATTTAATTACCTTTGCTAGCAAGTTTACAGACAAGCATATCCCTATCATATCGCATATCTGCAAATAGGATTATTTACATCCAATCTAAGGAGTGCTGACTGGTGTCATTGGAAACAGAAGCTGTATCAGCATTTAAATTCCCACTTTTTCTGGGCAAAAACCCAACGGAATGATTCAATTAAGCCCTTTATGTTATATATTATCCGCGAGTTCACAATATGAAGTGATTCTCCCGGTCTGAACTCCCGCCTTTATGATTGCAATTTGGTAGCAAGACAATTTCCAAGGACTATTTTACTTGAACTGCCATGAAAACGTCAGGCCGTAGCACACTCTGCGATGCAGGTTTTATGAACGACACGCCGCCATCAAACATTATTTCAAGCACACGCAATAAATAACCTTCGTTATCCATCACGGTGTAAATATGCATTTGTGTTTGCAAATACGGTGGCTTCCGGAGCACGGCAGCCAGCGATCGGCAGCTCCCCCAGCCCCGTAAGGAGCTAACCATTGGGCTTCAGTCTCTCTAGTTGGGGAAGAGCATCTCCTGAGTCGCAGAGACACCATCAGCTCATTTCTCAGCAGAGATTTCGCTATTGCCCTGAGCTCAGTACCCAGGACTGAGTCATACTGCAGGCACTGCCCTCTCCCGTTACACATAATGAATGGACAACAGTTCATTCCCATTCCCTTGTGACATATGGAGTTGCAATTTCCCCAGTCACTTCAAATATGTTTGTATTTATTTCAGAGAAGAGGAGAGAGGGAGAGATAGAAACATCGATGATGAGAATCACTGGTCAGCTGCCTCCTGCGCGCCCCCTACTGGCCATTGAGCCCCAAACCCTGGCATGTGTCCTGACCTGGAATCGAACGGTGCCCTCTTGGTTCATAGGTCAGTGCTCAACCACTGAGCACATGGGAGCCACAACAATTTTAAAGAAATTATTTTCTGTTTCTTTTGAAGGTACTAATATTAGTACATCACACAGACAACAAATAAATATGAAAAAAACTGTGATGAAAGTCTTGGGAGAATCTCTAGGGCAAAGATTCATTTGCTATAAGGCTCTGAAATCTCTAATTTCTATTGTGCATCGTGCATATTGAAGAGACGAGTATAGTAAGTGTTGTTTTTCAAGTAAGTGTTGTTTTTCAAGAGGCAGCTGACCGATGATTCTCTCTCATCGATGTTTCTAACTCTCTATCCCTCTCTCTTCCTCTCTGTGAAAAAAATCAATATATATAAAAGGCTACACGGTATTCGCTGACTGGTGGTGCCACATCCCACCGCTGACACTGATTGCTCTTTCCTGAATCCACGGATCTTGCCCAGCGAGGCTGTGATGAAGCCACAGGTCTCTCGGCCAGTCATCGCAGGCCTCTTGCTTCTGTGGATGCGAGGGCAGAACCTTCTCTCTGTCCCGCTCACAGGACTGTGTATTTCGGCCCATCATTCACACCCACTCACACCATTCTGTTCACTGTGCTCAGGGTCCCGTCTGGCTTCGTGGGAGAACCTCTGATGAGCCTGCCTTCTGTATCGTCTTTCTGGCCCCGCATAAAAGCGGGGAACAAGACGAGGCTGAGTGCAGAGTGAGCATGACATGCCTCTAGAAGCATCTCCCCTCGCGACATCAATTCACTTAATTGCCCACCTCTGGGAGCAGATGTTAGCTAAGCCCGGGACCCTCTCAGGAGCTCACGTTTCATCAGTGTCATCACCGGGAAAGCAGGAAAGGTTTTGTCTGCTCAAAGGAACTCTACAGAAGAATCCTTTACCTCTCATTATACCTCTGTGCGTGTTTGTGTGTGTGTGTGTGTCTGTATTTGCGTACATGTAGAGTCTGTGTGTCTATGTCGGTGTCTGTGTATAGAGCGCCGGCATTCGGACCGAACGGTCCTGAGTGTATATGTGTGTGTGCATGCGTGTTTCTGGGTATGTGTATGTGTGTACATGTGTGTGAGTGTACATAAAAGATCTAGGGCCTCTCAAATATCAGAAGAAAAGGAGGCATTTCTCCTTTTGTGAACTAGCTGACGTTACGTGGGCAAAATCTCAAGAACATCGGCTTTGTGATCAGTGTCGGCAGCATCTCTGCTGGGATTTGTCGCAAGCTGATCCAACTGCAAAGTTATCTGGAAAAATTAAGCTCTCAAAGAAATCTTGGCAGCCCGCTACCTTTTTTCCTGGATTTCTGGAAGCGATTTTGATTTGTGATCTCTTAAGTCCGTAACAATTTGCTATTTCTAATTTATTGCTTCATTTGTGACTGCTGCTACGGCGAGGTAAATTTATTCTGATTTGCACAACCTAAGTCCTTCCTCTGACAGTGACTAATTATTACCTGAGTTAAAATAATGAAAGTGTCGGAAAGTGTCCGAATGCAATTTGTTAGGAAAACATGTGGCATGCTGTGCTACTCAGTCCAGGAAACCTAAGTGATCAGAAACCATGGAGAATTAAGAAATGTTTTTTTTTTTCCCCCTCAAAGGTTATAAATCAACGTAGGAGATTTTAGAAACTTCTAGAATTGCAGAAAACTGAAGTTGGCGGCACAGTGAGGGCCGGTGGGTTCTTGGATATCTTATATTTGTAAAAACAGTAACTCTTTAAGGGAAGCCACTAGAAACAGGATCACGGGATAACGGTTTTAAAGCATAAAGCGAACCACCATTTGGTGAACAGCATTGAAGAATAAAGCAAACCAGCATTTGGCGAATGCCTACTGTGCCAGGCACATTGCAAATTTCATCTAATATAATTTTCATAACAATTCTTACAGGGACTCAGTTGGATTTGCTTTACTTTATTGCCCAGCATAAAGAGACTCAGTGTAGGGGTTTTCCCAAGGACATAGCTGATAAGTATTAAGAGTTATATTTCAAACATCAGTTCTTCCAATTCAAGAGCTCTTTCCCGCATACCAAGGTTCCATTTAATGTTGATTTCGTTTAATGTGCGCAGCAATTTAATATATAAAGTAACCCAACAGGACGCCCAGTCAAGAAGCCATCTGTATGGAACCACATTATTATTATTTTGTTGTCGATGTTAATCCTCACTCAGCAATATTTTTCCATTGAGTTTTAGAGAGTGGAACGGAAGGGGAGAGACACAGAAAGAGAAACATCGATGTGAGAGAGATGCATCTACTGGTTGCCTCCCACACATGCCCTATCCAGGACAGGGATCAAGTGTGCAATGGAGGTTCGTGCCCTTGACCGGAATCAGACCCAGGACCCTTCATTCCGCAGGCCGCTGTATCCACTGAGCCAAACCAGCTAGGGCTAGAGCTAATTATTAGAAAAGGAGTGATAAATGCAGAGGTGCAAAGAGTAAGAGAACGTGCTGGAGAAACGAGAAAGCCCAAGAATTAATCATTTGTCTGGGAGCAGTGTTCTCCTGCGGGCCGACTTAAGTCTCCGAATATGCTTTTTCTCAATTTCAAAATTCTCTTCAAAGACTTACGACGCACATATGTTAGACATGTCAGGATTACGCCGGGCAAAAGATGTACAGTCATCATAATAACGACTATGATAAGAAAGTACGTTTCCCAAAAGGAGTTCGTTTAAATTATTGGTGTAATTTTTATGGGCCCAGTAAATTTATAAAAAGCAGTAATTAAAGTTTGATCAATTTACTCTATCTACCACATTAGCCATAAAGGTATCTTTATGTGGGAAGCTGCTTTCGCACGTTGTAAAACTGTCAAATTACTAAGTATTTTGTAAGTTAAGATACTTCTTCTTACAAGGCCCATGAAGATATCCGTGTTGTTAATTTAAAACACTGCTTCAAGTGTATTCCACAGTTTAAGTTAGACAATATTATATACATACATATGATATATATACACACACACACACACACACACACACACGAAATTTAAGACACTGCTTCAAGTGTATTCCACACTTTATATATATATATATATATATATATATATATATATATATACACACACACACACATACATATGAAATTTAAAACACTGCTTTAAGTGTATTCCACACTTTAAGTTAGACAATATTATATACATACATATTATATATATATATATATACACACACACACACACACACACACACACACACACATGATATTTAAGACACTGATTCAAGTGTATTCAACACTTTAAGTTAGACACTATTATAAATATATATTTGGTGTATATATATATCTCATATGTATGTATATATGAATACAATTTCTTACTGTGGGAAAGTAAAAGTATTTTATAAGTTTCACAATAGGAAATCCTGGCTTTTTGGGTTCCATATTATAGCTAGACCCATCTAGACGGATGAAAAATGGGGAGGGGGTGCTTCTGTCATCAGAAGATGAGGCAGAAACTTGGGAGCGTTAAGGAAGCTATGATAGGGATTGGGCAACAGTCAGAAAAGGACACGGATGGGGGATTTATTCAAATTCTCAAGAAAGGAAACATTCTAGGCCTTGACAAAGCATAGGAAAGGGAAGCTTGAAATTTCCAGGCTTAAAGACATTGAGGGTTCTAAATGGAGGCACTGGGAAACTGAAGTCAGTGAGTAGTTACTCATTGTGCTGTAGATGGGACTGGGGTGGGGAAACCAGAGCTCTCAGCTTTTGGAATGTCTTTAGAATTTTTGTTGTTGTTGTTGTTGATAATTCTCACCCGAGGATATTTTTCTATTGATTTTTTAGAGAGGGTAGGAGAGGGAGAGAGAGACAGAGAGAAACATCGATGTGAGAGAAACACATCGATGGGTTGCCTATTGCACAAGCCCAACCAGGGAGGAGTCAGCAACCGAGGTACGTGCCCTTGACCGGGATAGACCCGGGACCCTTTAGTCTGCAGGCCACTGAGCCACACCGGCCAGGGCAGGTCTCTGGAACCTTGCTGGCAGGCCTGGAGAATGAGGGCGACCTCACTGCAACAAGATCTGCACACAGCATCGCCCACACGGCGGGCTCTCAGCCATCACTAACAGGTCAACTGACCAATGGGATGGGGGGAGGTAATGAGTTCGTAATGGTCTCCTTCTGCATTCACTAGGTACAGGACTTTCCTTGGATTTATGAAAATGCTAACCTGTGATGCTAACTATCTTTTGTTTTGACAAATGCATATGGGTTCACAGTGTATGAGTCACCGAAAGGCGCTGAGTAAACGAGAGAAGGAATGAAACGGTGAGACCCAATTAGGGTCGCTGCTCACAGGGGAAGGAAATGCCCGGATGAAGGCGATGTGCCCATAAACAAGAAGGATTTATTTCCTAAAACCAAATGGGAGGGTATGTTTCCACTGCAGCAGGAGGACTCCTGAGGACCGGAGGGAAGGAAAATGAGCTTTGGAGACAAACATACTTAGGTTGAAATCTCACACTGAAGAAATAATTCTGTGTGATTTAGAGCAATTTCTGCCTCACTTTTTAAGTCTCAATCCCCTGGCTTGTGAAAGCCATAGAATAAGACGTTTTGTGGACGGATGCAGTAAGAAAGCACTGATCACAGCCTCCGATGTGCGGAATATACTCAGTAAGTGCAACTTCCTGCCACTTCCCTCTCCCTCTCTTGTGCCAAGTGCCGTGTCCAGGATAACGGTTAGGAATGAGCCTGCCCAGCACAGGAGGCTCAGTGGTTAGGCATCGGTCCATGCAACAAGAGGTCCCAGGTTTGATTCCCAGTCGGGGCTGTGGGCTCGATCCCCAGTAGGGGCATACAGGATGCGGCCAGTTGATGCTACTATCTCTCTCTCTCTCTTCCTTCCTCTCTCTCTTAAAAACAAACAAAAAAACAATAAAAAATAATTAAACACACACACACACACACACACTTAGGAATGAACAGAGGATTGAAGAGCTCAGATATCTGGCAGTACATTGAGATTATGAGCACACGCTAATGGACTCTGACTGCATGGGTTCTATCTGAGCATTGCAACTTATCAACCATGTAACTGCCATAACCACACGCTTCCCTTTCTATTACCCCTGGCACCACGGCCATAACCAACGTACCCCTCACTCCACCAGCTGCAGGGCTGGCGGAGAGCGCGCATGTGTAGCCCTCTCCGCAATGCGCTCCGAAAGTGACCACTGATGAGAGGTTTCATTGGGCAAGTGAAGCGAGCTGCCCTCAGCCATTTGCTCTAAGTAAACGAGGCTGTTATTTTGCGCTGACCTACCAGGAAGACTGCAGAGAGCTCTCGAAATGAGTGGCCATTTAATTACTGTCTGAAGGTATGTCTGCAGAGGATGCCAATCGTAGACTCATAATGCCGCATCCTTCCTTCTGGAGTGGCATGGTCAGTGGGCACTAACTGGCCGGCTGGGTTATAGCTAATGTGCCCGAGCACGAGGTGGGGGAAATCTGCGCGAACGCTGCATCTATTGAATATTTCCTCTTGAGAGCAGGTCTTATGATTAGATCAGATTATACACCATGAGGCCAGTCAATAAGTGATTTTGTTTTTTCCAATGGAAATACCTGTTTTTAAATTACTCCAAGACCTTTGGAGGAGGCCGGGAAAAATATGCCCATGAATCATAAAAGTGACAAGCCCTGGGGCGGAGCGGGCCGGGGAGAAGAGACGCGAGAAGGAAGATGGATGTGCCCTCCAGGTGTGAGAGTGCAGGGAGAACCACAGACACCCCAAAGAGGCAGCTCGTGGTTGAGAGGGAATGGGACACTTAGAATGCAAACACAACAATAAAAAACAAACAAACAAACAAAAAACCTAAAGAAACAAGCATTGGAGAATAAGAGCGCAGTCTTTACTACAGATGTGAGGAGAGAGGGGGAAAACGGTGATTCAATTGCATAACCGAGATTTAATTAGGCCAAAGAATGCTAACTTCGCGCTCGTAACACGATGGCTTTTATTTTCCAATTTAATCCATTTCCAGCCACGAAGACTTCCTTCTTTTTTTTTTTTCTTTTCTTAATCTCCTGTCATCGCCAGTGACGGCTCACCTGTTTTAAAAATATCTTGACCCGAATAAGAAGAGCCCCCTTTTGAATTAATTACTCCTCTCGGGAAAGCGAAGGTGCTTCCCTTGATTCAAAGTTAAACTTGCAAAGAAAAAAGAAGAAGAAAAAAAACCACACACACACACACACCCCAGAAGCTCACAGCTCTTCTTGCTGGTGGAAGGCTCTAACGGGAAAGAGAAAAGGCTTGCATGCAAACATTAAAATACCCGTTTTGCCTCGAAAAGTTTCTCATATCTTTCAAATACAAATTCTCCTGTAAGATTGACATTTCCGAAAGGAGAGAAGGCAGACAGGTGAACCAGGATACAAATGGATTTTGCTATAGCCTTCCGCTTTAAAGGTCAGGGGGGCTGCAGACCCCCCTTGTGTCTTAGACTGGGGCTCCGGCTCGGGGCCGGCGCGCAGGAAATGCCCGTGGCCAGAGGAAGCGGGCCCTTCCCCTGCTCTGGCCGGGACGTGAGCCGCCTGCAGCCGGACGCCTGCGTATCAGCGGCAGAAATGACTTCCTGTCATGTGCTCCATTCTTCCAGGGCCGGAGGAAGGATGTTTAATTTGTTAATTTATGAATTCGGGACAATCCTGGGGGGGAAAAAAAAATGACACGTGGGGCCCCTTGGTCCCCAGCCGGCGCTGCTGCAGACTGCGGCGGCCCGAGGTGCTCAGTGTGCGCGGCTTATGTATGTATGTATGTGTGTGTTATGCTTGTGACAAAATTCCCAGAAGTGCCACTTTCATATGAACAGAGTCTCACGTTTGGCCTGATTGCTCTATAGATGTGCTCTCTCCACACTGGCATGCAGGCGAGTTTAACTCTTAGAGGAGTTTTCTCCAATAGTCAGTAAGCCAAGATGCCATGTGTAGGGGCAGCGTGTCCTGAAACCCATCGCTCTGTTAAACTATTACAAAATTAGCCTGGCCCGTATGGCTCAGTGGTTGAGTGTCAACTTAGGAGGTCACACGCCCGGTTCGATTCCGGGCCACAGTGCCTGCCCGGGTTGCAAGCTCCATACCCAGGAGGGGGAATGCAGGGGATGGCTAATGACAAACATAAACATTTTTCTTTTTGGTTAAGATGGGCACTGATGGGTCAAAGATACTCCTCCTTTGGTTTTTGGGTTTTTTTTTACTCTTGTGTTTGCATTCTAAATGTCCTGTTCTGTCTTGTCCCTCTCGATGTCTGTATGTTTCTATCTCTCTCTCCCTCTCCTTTCCTCTTTCTGGAATGAATAATGAAGCATTACAATATGACACAAGATTGTGTGCCACATCACAAATACACAGTATGCAGTATTCCACACCGAGCATGCTATTTCACACTCACACACCCACACGCAGAGAGACAAGGATTCTGAACTCCCAGACAAGATTTCTTGAACTCCGGGAAGATATAAGCTAATGGAATGCTAATGCTAAA
Organism: Vespertilio murinus; assembly: GCA_963924515.1. Taxonomy (NCBI): domain Eukaryota; kingdom Metazoa; phylum Chordata; class Mammalia; order Chiroptera; family Vespertilionidae; genus Vespertilio; species Vespertilio murinus. Next base: position 5,972,315 of record OZ004722.1, read on the forward strand.
AGGCTCCTCAGAAACGATCAATTATAACCCTGCGTTTTGGAAATGGCTTAGCAGGGCCCAGTGGACACAGAGGGGCGGCCGGGGGCGGACAGCGGAGCTGGTTAATGGCAGGGCCAGTCCCGGGAACGGAGCCTGGTCCTCGTGGGTTCTGGCCCAGGCGGCCCTCAGCTCCCGGTCCTCAGCGGCCCCGCTGGTTCTCCGTGGACTCGGGATGCTCACACGATGTCCTCACCCCGTCAGCACGTGCGAGTGAACCACTCGGGTTCCTGATACTTGACATTTCACACCCCGTCCCGAGGAGTATCTCTGACCCATCGGGGCTGCATCTGAACCCGAAAGAAAAATGTTTATGTTTGTTATTAGGCATCGCCACGCCTGTCTCGCCCGGCCTGCCCTCGGAGACATATGCCTCTATTGTGGGCTCTGTTTCCTGTGTTTAACCCATGCTCCGTCTCCTCTGATGGCCCCTAATGGAGCCTGACAGTTGTAGGGCTTAATCTAAGCTCTGGGCTCCAGGTTTCACCTCCGAGGGGGGTGGGGAAACCGTAGCTCCCGGGAGGGTTGGGGCTTCTTGCAAAGCTATAGTCCCGCCGGGTCCCTCCCGGGGCCAGCTGGGGCGCCTACGCCATTGTCCGCCAAATGGCCACCAATTAAGGCAACTGCTCCCCAATTAAGAGAGCTGCAGAATCCCTCTTGTTCTCTCTCCCGAGGAGGAGGGTCTGTTTTAGGAATTAGTCACCCAGGGAGGAAAATAAATAAATAAATGGCAGCCCCTTCCTGTAACCGGATCCCCCCCCTGGGTTCCTCCCGCCGGCCATTCGCACCACATGATCCCGGGCTATACGGTGACTGCTCGGTGGCTCTGAGGTTTATCATCTGTGTAATCCTTCCCCCCCTGGCCGAGGGCCCCGGCTCACCCCTGGGGCACTCGGGGAGCTGGGGGGGTGGTGGGGGGCGAGGCGGGAAACCTCCTCTCTTTGTCCCAGAGATGGGGGCTCTCTTTGAAGAGATGAAAGCCGGGTGTTTTGCTTTTCTGGAGGAAATGGCCCCTCCGCTCGGACAAGGGACTTGCAGGCAGATGTGCGCCTGCGATGAAGGATTTTGCAGAGCGAGGCACTTCCCGGCGGCGGCGTTTAGGATGTCAATCAGCGGTGCTTGGGATGGACGGCGCGGGCTGTCACAGCTGGGCGACACGGGGGCCGCGGCGGGCGCTGTTGACATCGGGGCGCGCTTGTTTGGGAGATGCAGTCAATCCCAAATAACATCTCCTTCCGAGAACCCTAGTTATTGTCATATCTTCCTAAGCATGTATTCAGTGTTTATTTGGCACGCGCACAAAGAACAAAGAGAGCCGGGCGGCTGAGAGCCACACGTGTCAGAATCTCGCGTGCTCACGGCCCCCCCCCCGAGATCTCATTACAATGCAGATGCTGATTTGGGGGGACCTGGGATGGGGCCTGGGAAGGTGTATTTCCCCTAAGTTCTCAGGTGCTGCTGGGCTTCGTACCCCTCAGTCCAGTGAGAGCAACAGAGTCTAGACTGACAGGTGAATCGACAGGTAGTGAACTGACAGGCAGGCAAGTTGCGGGGCAAAACATGCATCCTTCTTACTGGATTGGGTCCACGCGGACAAAATAAAGACCTGTGTGAAGCGTTCAGATATTTCAGAAAGAAAAACAACAAAACAACAACTTGTCAAACTGAGGCTGATTTTTCTTTCCAGCGCCACAAAATCATCTACGTGTGCATTCATTCATTGGACGTATTCATTCATTCATTGGACGCGGCTGACAATGTGTAACGTGTGTAGAATTCGTGTAGCACTCGGCGACGTGCTAAGATACAGAAGGGACATACTGGGGAGCTCTCTGATCTTCACACCACATGCCGGAAAGGCAAGTTGAGTGCCTACAGATGTATCCGATCAGTCGCCACATACGTAACAATCCCCAAATGGCGGTGGTTCAGAACCACATCAGAGTGGCGGGGTTTGCTGGCTGTCGACGCTCCAGTGTCCCCCAGACCCCAAAGGCCACCTCGGCCCGGCCTTGTCCCCTTTGGGCTCAGAATGGTCAGCTAGGTACACCAGCCACGGCCCAGCCTCGAGCGTCTGAGGGAGGAGACTACATGAAGAGCATAGGATCCATTGGGGGCATCATGAAAGAGTGGCAGCCACAATATAAAATGGCCAAAATGAAAGAAACAAAATGAAGGACTGAGAGATTCAGAGAAGAATTAGACTCAGTGTGAGTGATATTTCTGGGGAGAAGTCTTCAACCATAAGATAAAGCAAAAGAGTCATATATATTAGTTATACACTTATTTATAAAAGTTAAGTAAATGGCCCTACCCAGTTTGGCTCAGTGGATAGAGCATCAGCCTGTGGACTAAAGGGTCCCAGATTTGATTCTTGTAAAGAGCACACGCCATGGTTATGGGCTCTATCCCCAGTAGGGGGCGTGCAGGAGGCAGCTGATCAATGATTCTCTCATCATTGATGTTTCTATCTCTCTCTCTCTCTCTCTCTCTCTGTCTCTCTTCCTCTCTAAACTCAATAAAAATATATTTAAAGTTAAGTAAACGTTTTTTAAAAATAAATTAGAAAATAATGAATAGCAAAAAGTGTCATGTATCGTCAAATTAATAAATGGATACCTCTTTAAATGGCTTTCCATCTTGGTAAGAGCAATATAACACAGGAGCGTACGTAAGATCGGAGACCAAGAGCTCAAAGCTGGAGAGAAAAATGCTATGTTATGGGAAAGAGCCCTCTAAAAGCATAAGATGACAATATATCAATGATCGAGGTAGGTTTTAAATAATGCGCTTCACGCCTGCAGCAGGCTGCGAAAGGCATTCCTCAGCTTGTCACAAATCACCCACAATCCCACCGGCTTCACTCAACAGTCAGATACAATAACGTGAACATTCATACCTCCACGCGCCTTGCAGCGAGACGCCACGGCCTCACACAAAACACCAGCGATTAGTTGGAACGAGCCCGACTCAATTTTCCCCGAGTTCTATTTGTTTGGAAAGTGATCAATAAGCCCTTTATATAAGGAAAATTGACATCTAACGTTCGACACCAGAAAAGACTGCCTGAGAAGCCGGGTCTGTCTCTCCCAGTTTGAACCCAAACAAGAAAAAGGAAAAAAATACAGGAGTGTCTGCCTCAGATCTGTGCTTGCATCTGTCACGCACCAATCACTCATCAGGGGCCCGGTGTTAAGAAATAATCGCTTCACGTGGCTGTTGTTTCTCTCCCGTCTTTTCCTTCATGCATTTCTTCGCCTTCTCTCTCCTTCTCTGGCACGTCTCTCGCCAGCCACCCAATGCTCTGTTCTGGGCAGCTTTCCAGGACTGATGTCTCTCGCTGTTCTTCTCCCCGACTGTTGTCCTAAAGAACTATGGCGTAGCATTATTACAATATTATTATTTTCTATGGGAAAAAGCATGAGAATTGCTTTAACTTTTTTTTTTAATGAGGCCACCAGGAGAGGTACCCAGAGAGCTTGTAACTTCTGTTTCAGATGACAGAAAACATCCAGATCTTATAGGATCCACAGCACCAAACTTTTGGGGCTGTGTTGAGACCCTCCTGTCGTTTTTTCACCGGGAACTTACTCACTCTTGATCCTAAAGGACACCCTTGACAGAGGTGTGCGCACGTCAGCTGGAGGGATACAGAAGGGATCTCTCTTGCCTGATCCAAAGCAGGCCAGCCTGAAGCATTTACAAGAACGTTTGTTTTTAAGAAATTTCCAGTCCAATTATACGCTCCCCTGAGACGCGGATAGTTCAGATAGCATCCAGATAAGCATCCACGATTTTGGGAACTTCATAAAAAAAAAACACACAGAACTAGCGAGTTTTTGAGGTTTGGCCTTCCCGGCGAAAATAGCTCTTCCAGGGCGAGGCCTGCTCGCCTGGTGGTCTCAGGACAGAGGTCCGCGTGGGGAGATGCTGAGTGTTTTGATTCCAGCTTCCTTTCTCACTTGATGGGTGGCCCGGGGAGTGGAGCGAGAGGCAGTCTCTGGGTGGGAGACAAAGGGGGCAAACAGGGATCCATTGCACACGCGTGTGGAATGCGGGGTGTGATGAGTGGGGTGGGGCTGGAGGCAATTCCTTTCTGGCCTTGACGCCCACGAGCGACTCCTGGGAAGGCAGGCGAGGCATGCGCACTCCCACCCGATGCAGCCCCGCTCGCCTCACCCACCCTCAAAGTCTGAGATTTCCAACACAGTGGGAATCTTGGTCAGTTGCGCTTTGACGTTGGCAGGGTAATTTTAGACAGATCAAGATGGCGGCCTAACGTCTGCGGATCTAATTAGCTAATCTGCATCGGTTTTAGAGGATTCCTTCCTGAAGGCATGGCGCATGTGTCAAGGTTGAAGAAAGTACTTTTGATTGGGAAAAAAACAACAAAACAAAACAAGAGAGATCTACTTCAGAGAAATACTACAGAGACATGATATGCTTCCAGGACAAAACAGTTACCGAGTTCTCCCTAGACCCCTTTAGTATGTAACCTCTAGTGCCTACATCACTCTATGGCAGGGGAGGGGAACGTCCGGCCCGTGGGCCATATAAGGCCCCATAAATCACTTGGTCTGGCCCTGCCAAGGCATTAGGGTGAGCTGATTCAATGTGTGACCAGATACGGCAGGCTAATTCTTGAGCTGGTAATTTTGGATGGCCTGCAAATGACGTTATAAATACCCAAATGGCCCGGGGCAGAAAAAAAGGTTCCCCACCCCTGCTCAATGGGTACAGAGAGCTTTTGGTCATCTAGGCTGCAGACGATTCAAATCAACCTAGTTTAAACAGTAAGAGAGGACTGACGGACTTGTAACCACTGGAGAGCTAGTTCCCAGGTGAGATCACAGGCTCACCTCCACTCCACTCCACTATATGCCCGCAGGCTTGGCTCAGCTATGATGAAAACGAAAACGAAACAAAAACAGACAGAGCTTTGTAAGGAGATGCATCCTTGACTGTCCGTCCTCATGCAATGTCCGAGGTTTCACTGTGACTGGATCAATACACCATCATTACCCCTGAATCCATTATGGTGGCATGGCAGTCAAAATCAGGCGGATGGTCTTGGGTAAATTAAGACCTAACTGGGGTGGAACTCTGAGTCAATCCCACCCAACTGACCGCTGCTACCAAGGCGGGGAAGAGAGACAGCAGATGCGGAGGAATCGGCAGTCTTTCTTATAACGGCCCCTTCTCCATGTCAATAATTGGTGTGTGTGGTTAGATGATTCATTCACGATCCTGCAGCGGTCGGTGCGAAAGCCAAGATCTTTCACCCAGGAGCGATGGCCAGCATTACTCCTGGCATTAGAGCGTTTTGTCACATCACAGCGGACTGTCCAGAGACTGCAACTGTGCTGGTCAGACGCGCCAGCGATGGGCTGTGGGCAGGGCTACTGTTAACACATCCCCGAAGACAACCCAGAAAAAAAAGCACGTGGAAGGAGAAAAAAGATGTTCAAAGATTCAAGTCCAAGGTCTCCCCCTGGCTGTGTCTATGAGCCCCAGTTCCATCCTCTGTATGTTTTTTTTAAAAAAAACATATTTTATTGATATTTTACAGAGAGGAAGGGAGAGAGATAGAGAGCTAGAAACATCGATGAGAGAGAAACATCGACCAGCTGCCTCTTGCACACCCCCTATTGGTAAAGTGCCCACAATCAATGTACATGCCCTTGACCGGAATCGAACCCAGGACCCTTCAGTCTGCAGACCGACGCTCTATCCACTGAGCCACACTGGTTTCAGCCCTCCTCTGTATGTTTAACGTTCTCTCCACAGGTGCCGAGGAGTTAAATGAGGACATGCATGTTGATGCCTAGCTTAGTATAACATGCCGAGTGCTCATCGAGTGCCTGCTCCCTCCTTTTACTCATTCCATCTATAATAATAAAAGCATAATATGCTAATTAGACCAGACGGCCGAACAACCTTCCTGACGTCTTTCCAGACGACCTTCCGGACACCTCCAACGCAAAGCCGAGGCCCAGAGGGCCAAGCCCCGTGCACAGATTCCGTGCACTGGGCCTCTAGTTCCTCAACATCAGGTGGTAAGTACGAAGGTGTTAAACTCTTCACATCAATCACCATTTCCCGAGAAAAACCACTTACAGTGTGTCCGACGGTGAGGCGCACACTGATTACTAGAAATTGGGCAATTTTATCAGGAACCGTCTCAAATGGGCAGAGATGCCCGCGGTGGGAGGAGGTGAGGGCGGTTCCCAGAGCAGATGCACCTTTCAATTGGCCTCACCCACTGTGTCTGCGGGCGTTCTGCGGTGGGGGAGGAACTGGGGGGGGGGGGGGGGGGGCTGGAGGAGGATGTTGTTACCCAGGAGTCGGAGGGAGGGTAGATGTGAAAAGGTAACCACTCGGGCTCCATCCTAGGAGATCTGAAAAATAGGTGTGCCAAGGTCTGCCCACCCAGACCCCAGTTTGGCCCAGATTTCCCCTTCCTGTGCTATCTACATAACGCACTGCTGTATCAATCAAAGGATGGTTTGGTGATGAACTATGCAGGAAAATGACACGTCCTAGCCCAGCCGTGGGCAAACTACGGCCCGAGGGCCGGATCCGGCCCGTCCGGCTGTTCTATCCGGCCCGCGGAGCCGGAAGAGCGGAGGGTTGTCTTGCTCTCCCCTCCGCTCCTTCCCCAGCAGCCCAAGAGGAGAGTGCCAGCGTGGTCAGGCTGCTTTTGTTCCGGCCCTCCGGTCCGGTCTAAGAACCCATGGTGGCCCTCGAGTCAAAAAGTTTGCCCACCCCTGTCCTAGCCCCTCTCCAGCTAAACCCTCTGGTGGAGCCACAGCTGGCAGAAGGAAGTCAGCTCTGGTCAAAGCTCCGGTTTGCTCACCCAGGGCCAGCGCACACGGAGCTGCCCCTCGCAGACCCATCCCCGCTGTCTAAGACCAGCAGCTCTTGTGTGTATGTATGGGCGTACCCCCCCCCTTTTCCCAGGAGGCCTGAAGGAAATGAATCTGGACTCCAGTTTAAGTGCCCTCTGCAGCAGGTTCAAAGGCTAAATGCCGTCTCTCTGCCTCGGCATCATTCCGGCTTTATCTGAAATTTGCTTGTGAAACAAAGATAAACACGGGCTGGACAGAAATGGCATAAATAATCAATCTTTCCACTATTTATACAGAGGCCAGGTGCGGCTCGGGGATGATTGCTCCGAACCTCACTTCTTTGCTTTGCCGAGAAATTCTGCTAGATGTATCGGGGGGCGGTTTGGCATCATCTAGGACTACCCCTCATCTATACCGTGAGAAAGAACCTTCCCTGGCCCAAACCGGTGTGGCTCAGTGGATAGAGCGTCGGCCTGTGGACCGAGGGGTCCCGGGTTCAATTCCGGTCAAGGGCATGAACCTTGGTTGCGGGCACATCCCCGGTAGGGGGTGTGCAGGAGGCGGCTGGTCGATGTTTCTCTCTCATTGATGTTTCTAACTCTCTATCCCTCTCCCTTCCTCTCTGTAAAAAATAAATAAAATATATATATATTTTTTAGAAAAAGAACCTTCCCTGGATCAGGTCTGGTTAGTGTGGAGGGATAACAGAATGGAACCCGAAGGAGAATCTGACAACTGGCATGTTATAACCCATCCCTGATCAGCTTCCCAAACATCATAACGTAACGTGTGTGGACCACATCCCAGGTTCGGGATGGGAGGTCTTGTACTTCTGGAACCGGAAATGTTTCGCGGGAAGAAGTTGGTGATGTTCTATTGATCCCTATCTGTGTGCTACTGATCCCTAGACACCACAGGGACTGGGGACCCATCCCGAAACCCTCAGCCGCAGGAGAGGAACACCGAGTCACTGATGAGCCAGACATCCATCCTCACAGCAACATGCTAGTCCACTTACTAAGTCTGTCGGCCACAGATGGCTTCCCCGTGTGCATCTGATCTCCGTGCGCAAGTTAACGTACACCAGCGTGTGCAAGGAGTACTCGAGGCATCCTTAACCGAGAAGCAAGGACTGTGTAATGTGCTGAGAGCCTGCTGGGAGGGAAATCTATTCGGAAACTGCTGGGGAGAGTCCCCTCCCAGGCCGAGCATGCGCGTCTCCGGGTTTGCAGGGGGGGGGGAGGGGGGAAGGGGGGGCAGGGGGGAGGGAGACGCTAATCAATGAGGCTGTAATTTGCGGCGGCGGCGGCTACAGGGATCCTATTTTTCGCGCAATAATTGCCACATGTGGCCGGCGCAGATGTCCGAACACATGGGAACACTTCTCTTTCGGCGGGACAAATGAAGATTTTCACTTTGTTTGGTAAACGTGTCAAGATTTATCACTTAGTCATGTGCCATACATTAGGGTGTTTATCAAATTTGGCTTTCGGCTCGCTGGTTATGCGGCTCTATGATTTCAACAACATGGCAGTGATGAAATCAATGTTTCCTGCCTTTCCAATTTGTCTCCAGGCTCCGGGTGGAGGGCTGTGGGCAGCGCATGCGCAGCAGAGAGGAGCCCAGCCAGTGTGGTTCAGTGGTTGAGTGTCAACCCATGAACCAAGAGGCGGCTGGGTCAATTCCGGGTCAGGGCCACATGCCCCAGTGGGGGCATGATCCCCAGGAGGGGGCATGCAGGAGGCAGCGGTCAATAATTCTCACCATTGATGGTTTATCTCTCTCTTCCTCTCTCTGTGAAATCAATGAAAAGACATTAGAAAACACACATGAAAAACAAGAGCTGAAATCCGGCCGGCCAATGACACGCCCACACTCCTCCTGACCTGTGTGCCCAGAGCCAGGAAGCAGGTAGAATAACCTTGTCCAGGAAGCTTGGACTAACGCAGTTCCTGGCCACTGGACCCGCCAGGTTTTTGCTATGGATTGGGCCACAGTGACACTTGAAAACACAACAGAACGGAACAGAATATTTTTTTAATATATTTTATTGACTTTTACAGAAAGGAAGAGAGAGGGATAGAGCGTTAGAAACATCCATGAGAGAGAATCACCCATTAGCTGCCTCTTGCACACCCCGTACTGGGGATGTGCCCACAACCAAGGTACATGCCCTTGACCGGAATCGAACCCGGGACCTTTCAGTCGGCAGGCAGACGCTCTATCCACTGAGCCACACCGGTTTTGGCAGGAACAGAATATTAAACTCCCTCTGGTGGGCTCTGCATGACAATAAAAGGTAGGTTCTGAGGAGACCGTGAAAGCAAGTCGAAGACAATCTAGGAACTAGCATACCTGTTCCGTGGAAGGACAAAAGAGAACATTTCAGAAAGATGCCCGCCTGGCTTCCATTTTAAACACAAGCCAAAACTCCTGTGGGGGGATGGGACTCATACGCCTTGGGGTTCCCTCTCTCTGCCCCAGAAGCTAGGCTGGCATGAATTTCAGAGACTTCTGCAAGTCATGTTGGATCCACAGACAATGCTTTCTTTCTTTTAAAAAAAATATTTTTATTGATATTTTACAGAGAGGAAGGGCGAGAGATAGAGAGCTAGAAACGCAGATGAGAGAGAAACATCCACCAGCTGCCTCTTGCACGCCCCCTACTGGGGATGTGCCCGCAACCAAGGTACATGCCCTTGACCGGAATCGAACCCGGGACCTTTCAGTCCGCAGGCCGATGCTCTATCCACTGAGCCACACCGGTTTCGGCGACAGTGCTTTCTAGAGGAGCATGCAGACACAATCACTGGCCACGGAGATGCTGAGTGACAGCTTAGGAAAAGGCAAATTAGCCAGAGGAAGAGCACGCTTCCTGCTCCTGAGGCAGCACCAGGAAGTGGAGGGTTGGCCGCAAAGAGAATGTTCTGGAAACGCCTCTAGATCCAGAATGCTTTCATTTTCCGCTTTGACCTAGAAAAGTTTCATTTCACAGAAACAGAATGGAATTTTTAAAAAAAAAACTTACTGAAAGGGAGGTACGTTTTGTAGGACGGAGAAAGGAATACTGCCCTTTTGTTCCATAATGGTTTTCAATGTGGACATTTCTTTCCCCACTGAAACACTCCTTAATGCAACGCACAGCAAGTATTTTAGGACAATCAATGGTGAGATACTAGCCCCACATTGGGAACCGCCGATCTACCCTGTTTCCCCGAAAATAAGACAGTGTCTTATATTAATTTTTGCTCCCAAAGATGCGCTAGGTCTTATTTTCAGGGGATGTCTTATGTTTCCATGAAGTAGGTCTTATTTTCGGAGGATGTCTTATTTTCGGGGAAACACAGTAGTGTGGTGAAGGCCTGGAGGCGTCAAGAGATTGATGTGGATCTTACTATTTTCCAGGTTCATGAGCTCTTCTTCATGAGAGTTTATCAACTGCGAAGTTCTCCAGGAACTCTGTTTCAAGGGATTCAAAACCGCTGCCTTGTGTTTCTGGGAGAATTTGCCTTTTTGTTTCTTAAACTCAAAACGGCCATGTGACCTCTCCTTGGCAGCCATGAGGATGTCTCTCTCTCTCTCTGGTGTATCCCCAGGCAACCTCCCTGCACAAAGGCCTGACCTCTGACCTCTGACCTCTGGCCTCCGGGGCCCAGGGCCTAGACAGTAGACCTGGCCTGGCTCCCTCCTGAGGATGCGAGAAACCACAGACACTGGGGCTTCTAGAAGGTTCTAGCTGCACAAGGAACACGGTCCAGAGCTCATTCTCCAGGTAAGGGGATGGAGGAGAAAGCCAGCAGGGCCCACCTTAATTCTTTAAAATTTAAAAGCTAATTTTGTGTCTTTTAGTCCATTTCCTGCCCAGGAAGGAAGAATTTATGAACTGCCTGCTGGCATTAAATGGAGTGCTAATGGGTGAGTACAACAGTTCACCGGGTGCCAAGGAGAAATATAGAGGCATTATATCAGTTTCCGTCCTGATGTCTCGCCAGTGCGTGCGTGGAGGGAGAGCTCCTTCTGCCCACGCCCCCGCCTCCCTCCCGTGGGGTTTATTTTGGAAACCCTGCTCAGTCCAAATGAGAAAACAGCTCTTGGGTATTATTTCAGAAAACAGAGCGCGATACGATCTTATTTATGGATTCTTCCATGGAAATGTTATTGCAGGGTTCTAAGTAACAGGGAGTACACGGGAATAATTTTTCAGCTTTTTTTAAAAAAAAATAAATGCCCATGACCCTCGCAGCTGAACGTTTGAATGGGGCTCCGGGAGAAATTTCCTGACGCCGAGGCCAAGAGGACAGCGCTAAGTCTAGAGCATTGCTAGACAGCGCACGCAGGCGCGCTGGAAGAACTCAGAAGACACGATTCTCTTCATCCGAGAGGGAGACGATCACTGTTTCCCAGGCTGCATTCTGCCTTTGGCCTCCTCGCTGCCCCACGTTCTGCATGTAAGTTCATGCAAAAGCAAAGCCGGTCGGTCATGAGTGGCATTCTCAGTCAACTGATTCAGGCGGCCTCTTGCCTGGATCCCACGCCACTCAGAAGAATAAGAGAGAGATTTCTTCTAGAATAAACGATGTCTAACAGCGCACAGCAGAGCGATTTATTTTTCTCCTGCAGAGGTTGTTTCACTGATAAGGAAGCCCCCACAACCCACTCTTCCTTATTTTGCTGTTCAAGCCACTTAACCCCATCTTCTTCCTAATGGAAGGATGGATGGGCATTTGGGTAATCCTGTTTCCTTATGGATTTCGTGTGTGTGTGTGTGTGTGTGTGTGTGTGTGTGTGTACTGAGAGCAAGGGAGAGGGATAGAGAGATAGAAGCGTCATCGATCAGCTGCCTTCTGCACACCTCCTACGGGGGATCCAGCCCACAACCCGGGCATGCTCCCTGACTGGGAATTGAACCAGCGACCTCCTGGTTCATGGGTCGATGCTCAACCACTGAGCCACACTGGCTGGGCTTTTCTGGTGTAATCATTTAAAATTAGTGTTTAAGGAGATTAATAAAAAGAGTATCTAGCATCATTCAACTCACCATGGAGTTGTTCATTTCCTATGAAAAACTGGTTTCAAACAGTAAAACACTAAACACACACACACACACACACACACACACACACACACACACAGACACACACACACAACCACACAGGCGCTCGCACGTTAATCCTTAGGGAAAAAAATGTTCAAAGATTTTTTTTTTCAAATTTCTAACCGAAGTGAAAAACAGCAAGCTTACAATGGAAATAAACTCACTCAAGTAGGAGAAATCTGAGAAGTAATAGCCGTGGAGTATAAATTACATGCATACACATAGACACCGCCACGCAGATGTAAATAATGTTGCTTTAAATGGACCATAAAGTTTAAATTACTTTCCACACCACGATTATAAGGCCAGGAAGACAAAACCAAACAAAACAGAAAGCCCCGGCTAACCTGGGTTAAGATAATACCGCGACCCTCTGAAGACAAACACACAAGACGTAGTAGTTGTTAATTTAATGGCCGCCCTGGGTTTTCATAAATATATCACTTCCACTCTTAAGAATATCGTTAGCTTCTCACTTCCCAGAGCTCAGGCACGGGAGACGTTAAGAGTGGCGTCTTGGCCATTCATCTGCGTGGTCTCCAATTGTTACTCGGACGCCATCAAACTCATGAGGACGTAAACACATCAGAGCACAGAACTCAATGGAGGCCCCGATATTCTCTTGGAATTTGATCAGAACACGCGATCGAGACTTCTAACACCTTTGGCCCGCATTCCTATAAACGAGCAAACTATTCTGTTGAAATCTCTTTAATCTAACGAACAAAATAAAAGTCACAAACAAAAACAGAGCCAGGGGCATGGATACTTGGGCCAGACTGACAATGTCAGAGGGGACGGGGACAGGGTAAAGGAATGTGAAAGCATTAGCCAAAGAACGTATATGCACAGCAATGGACACAGACAGCAGTGGGGGGGTGGACACAGACGATAGTGGGGGGTGGGTTGGAGGAAGAGGGAGGAGGCTGGGTGGAGGTGGCAAGGATGGGGAATTTGGGGGCATCCACAACAGTGCCAATATCTATTTTAAACATTTAAATGAAAAAATTCATTAAAAATTACAAAGTAATCACATGAGAAAAAAACAGAATATGGGGGTGGGAAGGGGGAGAGAAAGAAAGGAAGGAAGAGAGCAGGAGAGAGAAAAGAAGCATTCCAATCTGTGTGTGTGGGATGATCTCCCCACATTCTTATACACACAAACAGAACACAATTTCTTCATACCAATCTTCTGCTTAAATTATATCACATGGTTGACTTTTCATACAATTTTAGATAGTATTGTTGATGTTTGCAATATTTCACTATAAGATTCTATATTTTCTCCAAATAATATTTCTACAAGTCTGAATTGTTTACAAACTTTTGCTATTACACACACTATTGTAATGATTACCTTTGAACCTATGTCTTAGTAGAAATTGTTTTGCCCATGGGATAAATTCCTACAAGTGACATTTCTAGATGGAGGTATTATTTCACATCACTTTTTATCACCCCAACAGGAGGTTTCATTAATTGATAACAATTTCAGAAAGTGAAAATTAAATTATTTTACTTCAAATGTTCAAACCTACAAAATTGTATCTGTATCATAAATGCTCCGATCAATTTTCTGTCACGGTGCTGGTCAGTTTCTTACTGAATGTAAGACTATTTTCATTTATAAGGGGCATTTATTACCTTTTGATGAGTCAAATATTTTGATTACTGTATGCGGGTTTTTATTTGCCTTGTGCTACTTACAGTGACCTTTTCATACAAAACATTTTTTCCTATTGTTATGCTGTCTGTTCTTTTAGTGCCCAGCTAAAGGACAGACTTCCCCTCGCAAAAAATGTGAACACTTATTGAAGGAACACATTTTGATCGAATGAAAATAATTCTTCATTTATTTTGTTTGTGTGTGTTTTGTTCTCTTCAGTTAAACTGAAGGTGTCTGGAATTTTATTTTGGCAAATGATGCAAAAAAGGAACCTAATTTTAATTTTTGCCCAATCATAACCACTCAAGACTAACAAGATTTAGTGAATAATTTGATCATTTCCAATTGATTTGAGATGCCACCGTTATAACCTGTATTTTAATAGCAACAGGCAAAAGAATCAAGTCATGTATTAAATTCTGAGACTGCAGAAATTGTCCCATTTAAAAATAATGTAAGTATATGCTTGTTATTTTTCTCAACTGTATGGTCCTCAGAGAAATTGCTTGATATCAATTAGAAAGTTAAACTATCTTCCACCAACTTAAAGTTCCAACCTCAACTCTACCATAAAATAATGTTAACTGGTGTTTTTACTATACAGATTACAATTAGAACCAGGGGTGTGAACTCTGTCCTAACGGGGCTCTACCCAGGGAAAATCTTACACGTTGATGTTGCATATGCAGGTATTAAAAAAAGAAAAGTATGAATAATACCAGCTTGGATGCAGTTTATAAACCTTATTTACGCGTGTGAAAATGCAAAAATACTTTATCTCCGACGGAGCATTAGCGTCCCTGACAGGGACATTTAAATGGACACTTCTTGGTTTACAACTGGGCAGAATGGCCGCTGAGAGCTGTGTCTCCTGAGCCTGTAAATCTCCCGGGAGCACGGGGCGGCGGCTGTGGGTGTGGGGGGAAACATTCCGACCCGCGCTGGCAGTGTTTCCCCGGTCCTGCCAGGTCAAATCAAGCGCCTCCATATTAAATTGTGAAAAAACACACCACAAAACAGAAATGCAGAAGGGGGAAAAAAAGAACCTGAAGCTACTATTTTTCCCTGAGTGTGCATGCTGAAATACATGACGGGCGAAATCTCTGGAACATGCTCAACAATGCGCTTTTAAATACACAAATATTAAGACAGTGAGATTGGAGGCAGTTTCTAATGAGATGTCTTCTTAGGGGAACCAGCTTTCCTTTTTTTGTGTGATTTTATAAAATGTTTTAATTGATTTTTTAGAGAGAGAGGAAGCAGAGGGAAAGAGAGAGAGAAACACGGACTGGCTGCCTTCTGTATCCCTCCACTGGGGATGGAGCCCACAACTCAGGCCTGTGCCCTGACCGGGAATCGAACTAGTAACCTCATGGTTCACTGGCTGATGCTTAACCTCTGAGCCACACCAGCTCAATGAGAACCAGCTTTCTTAACAATTATTAACGATTTGGTTGAAACAGAAAATGTTTAGCGTTTGCCTTTTATCGCCTTACTTTTCCAGAAAGTAAACCATGGAGGTTTATTTCAGGGCAGCAGAGGGTTGTTGCTTATGTGTTTACTCAGATAAGAACGGTCTCTTGGTATGAGTCCCGTCCCATCGCTGCTTCTGCCCCAAGTGCCCTTTGGGGGAGGCAAAAGGAGGCAGAACATGCGGGTTTGGGGCAGGTGGCTGCGGGATCACCTTCCCAGCTGTTTGACGGCGAATGAAAGCGCAAAGCTCTCATTTTCCCAGTCCCTGGTGTGTGAGAAGCGACTACTGGGATATCAAATTAGAACCGCATTAATTTGTGATTCTAATAAAGTCTCCTGGTAACGGAACTCACGGGATGTACTTTCTCAGAAGCGGTGTCGTTGAAGAGGCCAGAAGGGCGAACTGCAGCCTGCCCACCGAGCCCCTATCTCCGACGAGCCCCCGAGAAGGTGCGCGGGGTGGAGGGGAAGGTATGCTTCCTCTCCCCGGGCCTCAGTTTGCACATCTGTAAGAGGAGGGTGAAACCAGGTGTCTACTGGGTACGGCTGCTGTGAGACAAGAAAGGAACGCATCTGTCCAGGCCCCTGAGCAGAGCTGGGCTCCCCCCGGGTGCCAGAACAGGTGGGAGTGTTGCTGATTTTAACTGCAGGTCCCATAGCGTTTAATGGTGATTTTTTTTTTAAACTTTGCAGTTATGAAATCTGACAGCACCGATGCTGTCAGGACTTTGCTGTGTGATTGGAATATAAAACAAAGGCGTGTAAGCCCTAGCTGGTTTGGCTCAGTGGCTAGAGTATCGGCCCATGGACTGAAGGGCCCCGGGGTTCGAGTCCAGTCAAGGGCACGTACCTTGATTGCATATTTCCCCGGCCCTGGTGAGGGCGTGTGCAGGAGGCAAGCCATCCGTGTGTGTCTCTCACATCGATGTTTCTCTCTGTCTCACCCTCTCCCTTCCACTCTCCCTAAAAACCAATGGGAAAATCCTCTGATGGGAAGTAACAACAAAAAAATAAAATAAATAAAATAAAATAAGATAATATAAGATAAAATAAAGGAGCTATAGGATAATAAGAGAAGCTGAGGAGCCACTCTTAGTCTCTGAGTTAAAATCAGTGCCCGAGGCCCTGTGTCTCCTTGGCACTCTCTGAGGCTCCACAAAGCCAGCGAGTCGCCGTGCCCTTGAATGACCAAAATAAACTCCTAAATGTGACTTGATGGGCACCATAAAAATGGAAATCTTTTTTTTTTTAAATTTTCTTAAAATAATACCAAAGGAAAATGAAAGCCACCAGGCCATACTTTGTTCTTATTTAACCCAAGGATTAGCGCAGTGGGTCGCTGGTTTTCTTCTACTTTTTTTTTTTTAAATAATTTTCCATTAAAGCAAGTTCTTTTAAAACGAATTTGAACTTTTCCCATCCCAGTGATTCCCACGGACACTTGGCAAAGAATCTTGGATAACTCGCAAATCTGGGATTTTGTCCAGGCATGAGTAACTTGTTAAAAAGCCACCATTTCCTTAATACTAACAGTAAATAGAGTTCACATCCACATAAATCCTGTGGCCCACTGGGGAAAGTTTTTATATGTGTGTGTTCGAGAGCGACAGAGAGAGAGAGAGGGGGCGGGGGGGGGGGGGAAGAGGGGGATGTGTGTGCGCGGGATCTTTTTTTTATTCATAAAACACTTGGCTCTCAGCATGTCTGTTTATATTCCACTTCTTAAAAATAAATACACACATTTATGCCAGTTGAGGTCAGAAGTTACCCTTTTCCACTGCGTGCTGTGTGCCAATGATTTTATGATGGATGGATTTAGAGTATCTGGTTAGAATTCTCCAAGAGTGTTTCTCCTCTATTTATTCTATTTTTTTTATATATAAAGCAGATAAAGTTTAATCACCGTGTAATTGGGATACATATTTCCATAAAATTTAATTTTATTTGGAAAGCTCAAATAAATATTTTCAAGACTTCCGGGGCAGACTACATCGTGTTTCGTTTTAAATTCAAAGGGCAAAGCCAGGAATCCTGTGTGCACAGGGATGGAGCAGGTTGGCAGGAAAGCTTTCTCAGTCACTGCTCTGAGAACAAAGCGACTCCTATGTATGGCTGGGTAGTAATTACGGGAGTTTTCCCACATTTAAGAATTCTGAAGGCTCTGTTCTTTAAAGTTATCATCAGCGAGATTTGTTTGCTAGATGTCTTTATGAGGCGGGCAGAGGGGATGTGACACGTTGCACATTCAGGCAGTGAACCGGGGACCAGAAGCGGTTAGGAGTGTCTGTCTTCCTTTCACAGGGATGTGTCTCTAATTCTCTTTATCTGGGCGACAAACACATTCCTCTGGTCTCTGCAGTGCTGAGCCCGGTATATTTTGATAAAAGGCAGTCCCGGGAGATAGCCTGCATTTCCTGCTTCCGGTCAGATGTGCCCCCAAGAATAACTCGTCTACATATGTTTTTGCATTTTTGATCACAATCCCAGCTGGAATCAGGAAGTGTGGAGGCAAGCATGGAAACGGCGAAGAATTGAAAGTCACAGCGGCGTGTTTGTGTGTGACTCTCAGAATGTTTAATTTGTTAGCGGTCCTGAAGGGACAGAACAAACAACGGCATCATCTATTATCCACTTAGAAGCATGCTATCACTTCATTTCCTTTCTCCAGATGCATTTTTTATGGGAGGGACTGAGGCACAGTTGCATGGGAATGGGAGATTTCCCAAGGTCAGAAACCAGGGACGGGGAGGGAGACATGAGATTCTTAACGGAGAGCTTACTTGAAGCAACATTAGGCATCATGACTAGCCTCAATTACTTCTCATGCCAATAAAAAAACACATCAGAATGTCTCTAATAAATGTATTTAAATAGAGGAATAGAGAAGAAATAAACCCAGTTGCCTCAAAAGGCTTATTCTAAGCATTTTTTTTTTGTTAGGCCATTCTAAAAAACAACAACAACAACAACAAAAAACACCAATGCACTCAGTTCTCTGAACTTGACTTTGCTTCTCGGTCAATTGGTATCTTAACTTTACACATAGGATGTGCATTACCATTAAGCCAAGATGTGAATGAGGGGCTGAGGGGCTGTGAAATCGGTTTGGCTCAGTGGATAGAGCGTCGGTCTGCAGACGGAAAGGTCCCAGGTTCGATTCCGGTCAAGGGCATGTACCTTGGTTGCGGGCACATCCCCAGTGAGGGGTGTGCAGGAGGCAGCTGGTCGATGTATCTCTCTCATCGACGTTTCTAGCTCTCTATCCCTCTCCCTTCCTCTCTGTGGAAAATCAATAAAAATATTTTTTTAAAAATGCATCTTTCTTTTGAGATAGTATGCCCCATACATTCACAATGCCCATTCGACTAATATGTATTTCCCAAATGCTGGGGAGAGGTTTAATAAAGGGGGAGACTGAATATTACTTCAAAACATACTTCAGTGAAACACGATGTATCTACCAGGTTTCACGGACTGGAACCCAACTGTAATTAATTAAAAAACTATTTTTGTCATAGGAGCGCAGCCACTGTGCATTTTTAGCCTCCTGTGCTATCTTGCTATCCTTTACATTATCTCAAAACTATTTTTAAACCAGGTATTATTGGAAGAAGAAAAAGAGAGAGAGAGAGAGAGAGGGCCAACCTGGGTATTCACCAGGTTAAGATGGATGAGAACAACGCGCTCTCCTCAACAGATGCCCCACTTAGGCATAAAAATCTAATTCCATTTAATTTCATCCCTGGCATCCCTGCCTCCTCCTGTCACAGCGAATCAGCCCGACTGCTAATTTTTGAGGCAGAACCTCTGTGATCATTTCCCCTGTGATTCGATCCAGATCTAACCTCGGGCCCTTGGAGGTTCAAGGTCAATGACCCAATTTATTCTGCCATCAGCCTCTGCACGGGTAACCACTGCTATTCGTAACCAAGGCTCTTTACTGCGCAGCTTTATTCGGTGGGTGTGTGGTGTCACCGAATTAACGTGGGCAGCTGACAGCAATTTCAGATCGCCACTTGGAACAGCTTGGCGAGAGGTTCGGGAGGATCTGGCCTCGGGTTAACGGAGGGGAAAGCATTTTGAGTAGAGTTTCTGCCTCCGTGAGCAGGAGCCAACAACTAAATCGTTTGCCTTTCTCCGGTGAGAAGCAACCTGGCCCTCGGCATCCTCGCCAACTGTAAGAGAGTTTTAAAAAAGAAATCCTGGCACCGTTGGCGTGGCTCGGTGGTTGAATGTTGACCTATGAACCAAGAGATCAGGGTTCAGTTCCCAGTCAGGGCACATGCCTTGGTTGTGGGCTCGATCCCCAGTAGGGGGCGTGCAGGAGGCAGATCAGTGATTCTCTCTCATCAGAGATGCTTCTCTCTCTCTCTCTCTCTCTCTCTCTCTCTCTCTCTCTCTCCCTCCCTCCCTCCCTCCCTCCCTCCCTCTTCCTTCCTGACATCAATAAAAATACATTAACCAAACAAACAGAAAGAATCCTGGAGCTTATACACACCAAGCCAATGTGTGAAGAAAATAAAGGCACTGATAGTATGCTCAATGTTCTCAGAGATGGGTGAACACATCCGAGCTCAAATCTGGGGGCCTTGTTTCATGTTTTCAAACAAATAGTATCCTTTGGTCTCCTCCGCAGCAGTTAATACATTTTTGCGAATTTGCCTTCCTGTTTTAAATAACTTTCCCTCCCTTGGTGTCGCACCAGCATGCCCGCAGGGAGCAGCTCGCATGCTGGAGAAGCTGTCCTTAAGTAAAGGAGAGGTCCCAGGGAGGGGGGGCCCCCGCGCAGGGGGCTGCTGCTCTAGGGGTTCACCGGTCCCGGGAGGGGTTAAACTGGGTTTCTGTGTCAAAGATGTTGAATGAAATCGGGGGTGGAATTGTTAAAATTGGAAATGACCTATTTAACTACATGCGCGTTCCCAGGGTTGGTATAATAAATACGTCCAACTTTCTAATTTTCTCACCAGAATGAACTTATCGTACACGTTGATGCCGAGTCTTTTTAGCAATGTGCTAGCAGAAAAAAAGAATCTGTGTTATTGGTCTTCAGAATTCTTTATGTTCTTTATGCTTTCTCGTTCTCACGCTCGGGAAGCATACAAGATGGCTTCAATCCCACCGAAGCTTAGGGGAGAAAAATAATGGGGTGGGACTGCGAAGAGAAGATAATTTATTTTGGCTCCATCGCAGATCAGAAACAGAATGCACAGTTATCTGATCATATAATATCATACAATGTTGGACTGTACTTGGCATCCTACATTTCACTGCTGTGTGTGCAACGATTTGATTTCTCATAAAATTACATACTTAGAAAAATCACCTTATAATTTCTATTTCACCCTTCCTAAATCATTCCCTCATCCTATAAATCTAAGGAAAATCCCGAAAGTTATTACTAGGAAGGTTAACTCATAATTCCCCACTTACAATGATTTTACTTTTATTAATAGGACATGAGTATATCTTGAAATTCATATATTTGTTGTTATAAGGGGCGCGTTCTCAAATGCCCTAAAAACAGAAATCTACAGATTAGGCCGAGTTCGCTAAGCAAAGTCAGCCCAGAAGCCACTGCAATGTGTCCTAACCAGAGACTTGTCACCAGGAGACCTATATGGTTTTAGTTAAAGGCTCCTAACATCTATTCAAACGGATGCTGCATTTAAGAATGTAAAAATCTACACCCTCAATTTTGCATTTAACTGTGGACAAATGCATGTTTTAGCTAAATTTCCTCCAGACTTGGCATAAACTCATGTACCTTTTTTTTCATTTTTTGAGAAAAGAATATTTTGTTTGTAGAAAATTACATTACTTCCCTTTTTTTCTATCTGACCTTTTTTAAAAAAATACATTTTATTGATATTTTACAGAGAGAAAGGGAGAGAGATAGAGAGCTAAAAATGTCAATGAGAGAGAAACATCGACCAGCCGCCTCTTGCACACCCCCTTTCCGGGGATGTGCCCACAACCAAGGTACATGCCCTTGACCAGAATCGAACCCGGGACCTTTCAGTCCGCAGACCGACGCTCTACCACTGAGCCAAACCGGTTTAGGCTCTATCTGACCTTTAAGAAAAGGCTGTGCTGTGTGTTTTAGCACCATGCATTGAGAAAATTGCGCTAACTGTAAATTAATATTCTTACTGCCAAATGCACAAATATTCACTAATGGCAATCTTATTCTCCTAGGCTCCGCGCTTCCTCATGCTAGCGTGGCATCTGTGACTGAAGCCAGCTCCGAAACCCACCCACCTCCTGTCATTCACAGCTTTCTGGTTCAAACCGGCCTGACGCCCACACTGGCCGGATGACCTCTCGCCCCAACCCGGCCTTCCTCAGTTAGCAAGGCCTTCGCAGAGACCTTTTGTCCTGGGCTGACTGGCGGCTCTGACCACTGGGATGCCCGCCATGATTTTATTTTTTTATATAAAAGCAAGGGACTCACAGAAAAGCAACCCTCTATGCTAATATATAAATAATGCTAATACACACAGACATGCACACTTTACATTGTTTTATGAGAATGGATAAATATAAATGCAATGAGAAATGTGTTTTGTCCAGCTGGCATGGTTCAGTGAGTGGTTCGATTGCTGCTCAGGGCATATGCCCGGGTTGTGGGCTTTATGCTCCGAGTGGGGCATGCAGGAGGCAGCCTGTCCATGGTTCTCTCTCATCACTGATCTCTCTCTCTCTCTCTCTCTCTCTCTCTCTCTCTCTCTCTTCCTTTCCTGGCCTCTCTGAAAGAAATGTTTCTTTAAAAGGTACACTGCTTGAGGAGATGTTATGCTAATTTCTCGTGGGTCTTATCAAGCTGCAGAGCAACTAGTGTAAATGCTGACGGTCCCTGTATGGCTAAAGTCCCACCTGTTTTCTAGAACCCGTGTTCAGTAGGCTTGAGTGAGGGTGTAAGCAAACAGATTATTTCTGAGCCTTAACTAGAATTATCCTAACTCAGTGAAGAGAAGAGTGATCATCATCAAGGATGCTATTTTGTACGATTTCCTTTGGTAATCAATGGATTCTAGTAACGCCTTTTAAAGCAGCGCCTTCGATCTTTTCACAAAAGTCAGAGAGCTGCAGTGCTCTAGGGAATGTGCGAATGCGTGCATGCCTGAATGAATGTGTTGAGTGTGTGCATGCGTGCGTGCGTGCGCGCATGCGTGTGAATGGATGCTCTCACTTCCTTTCCCTGTACTTCCCCATCTATGTCTGCGAGGGTCAAATCCTCGGAGAGTTCATTTCTGGGCCAACTCTGCCAAATTTTATGATGGGAATTGATGTCCGCTAAGGTTTAGAACAGCAGACCCTGATTTAAATTCTTAGATGGAACTAGTCTACTACGGTTAGGGTGAAAGGCTAGTCTGTACCCATTAATTAGACCAATTCATCTCAATCTTCTTTATGGTATCCATTTTAGGGAATATTATCCAGATATGTGTATATCTGGATAAAGAAATGCTATAAAAATCTAGAAATATAATGGTTTCGTGGAAAATGGTCACTGCCTAGCTAAGTCCTAGATTAAAAAAAAAAGATTTAGGATTTTAGACAGTGTTGTCTATGAATTCTTTGTTGGTGATATAATAACTTTATGGGAAACAGCAGTGGGCAGATTCTTCTATGGGCATGGAACCAAGATATTGAAATCAGTTAGAAGAGTCACGTGATTTTGTTAAAGACAGTGGCAGGCTGGGATTCTGGGAAATAATTTGTCTTACACAAAGACTCACTCCCCGGTGCGGAAGTTCCATAAAGTATTAAATCTCAAAGCAAATTAATTCATGCCTATCACTTGAATGTTTACAATTCAGACATTTAAATATCAGAGTTCCACGGAATGGTATGAACAGGTTGTAGAGATTTGTTAATTTGAAATTCCATTTGGTAACAGATGCAATAACTTGTCTGGCATTAAAACGGAGTTTAAGGTAATCACTGCACTCGCTCTTTTGTTCTAAGTACTTTACAATCCCTCATTCACATAAAACATCTGTGAAATTCAGCTAGGAGTGTGGTGAGTAAAATTTAATCCCTGTTTTTATACCCGCATGCTCTAAACCATTCCTACACGCAGTTCCATCTTCCTTGTGTGCAAAATCCTTGTGGGAACGAGTGGGAACGCATCCTGGTGATATTAGAAACCTCCGGGGCCAGAGAAGACGAATGAGCTCGTAGAACTAAAATGATGCCCCAATAAAGACCATGTCCTCTATTGGATTTGACATCAATCGGAGGAACAATTGCAGGAACAAAGAATCTGAGATCACGTTTTTGGCCAAGTATGTCTTTGTTAGGCAAAAGCAATCGTTTCTCTTTTGTGTGCTGGATGAGCTGTGGGCAAACGGGAGTGAGTTACCGGGCTGTGAGGTGGGAATGGCATGTGTGTGGCACGTGGCTGCAATCCATGCCTTCTGGAGCCGCTGCAGACGACCCTAACCAACCGAGATCTTCTTCCCTAGGAGCCGGACCGGTTTCCAGGGCGCAGATAATAGAAGGCACGCTGCTAATAAAGCCATCAGAGTTAGCAGGGGAGATGTTCCAAGGAAATCTCCACTCCCCAGTTACCGATCTGGAAAGATTCATCGAGCACCTTCTGTTTGTAAGGCTCTGGGCTTGACAGACACAGAGACAGCACGGACACACACACACACACACACACACACACACACACACTCACACGTGCACACACACACACACACACACACACACTATGCCGTTGTTTATTTATGTCCCACCCAGGCCACAAAATGTTTGTGATCATTTGTAAGTCTTTACACACTGGTATGTATTTATGTGTGTGTACGTGTGTATATACTATGGAGGACTAAGTACGGAACAAAAACTAATGCAGCAACTCCTGTCAAGAACCATGTGGGGAGGGGAGAGATCGGGGCAGGATAAACTGAACAGACAAGGCATGTCTTCCACGAGGCATTGTAAAGTTGTTGGAAGTAAATCAAACTTTTGGCCTCAAGTTTACTTCCCCGTGATCAAAGCACAGCAAGGCACGTGATAAGTCAGAGAGACAGGCCGGGTAATAGGCCATATGTTACAAGCCAACGGGAGAGACTTTCCAGATCCTGAGATGAGAGGGGGAGTTCTGCCACGGATTCTCATTTGGGGAGCACGGTGCTGTCTGCCGAGCGGGAAGCGTGCCAACATCCATACGCTAACATTAACATACTCGGTTGGATGTGACAGTTCTCCTAATAGTCCTCGAAGTGCACCAGTGACCCGCCACCCGTGGCAAACAGAGGGAAAGCAAGTCTGTGAAAGGTGACGGACGGGTTGCAGGGGGAACGCAGCGCTGTGATGATCTTGCACGTCCCCAGAGTAGAATTTAGGAAGCTGTCATTCAGACCGAGCTCCACATTGGCGATGGTTCTGCGAGGGAACTGGGTGGGTGGGGAGAGCCGGAGGCCGTGGACACCTGCTCCCACGCCTGACACGGAGAACCACCGTCTTCCATCTGCATCCCACACGGGACTCGTGGGTGTCGCATCTCACAGTGAGACTTCCGGTTCAGAGACATCAGTGGGGAGTCTGAGATAGCCATCGTGGTGGGATGCAGGGACTCCCCGGATCTAATCAAAGGGGCGCCCTGATGCTCTGACCACCAATTCTGGGCAGCTGAATGCCACAGTCCTTTTGTCACGTGGGAGATGACTCCCCGCCTTACACCAGAGGAAGCACATCTGGCCTCAGTCTATCCAGAGGGGAAATGGGTGTCCTTTCTGCTGAGGGGTGATCTCCGGGGAGCATTGTTTTCAAGGGGTGATCTGAAAACTCCGCGGTCAGATAAGTTGGTGAGTCGATGGGAGAAACAACACGCAGCAGATTCCTTTCTCGCAGGACTTCTCACGGCCTTGAACTCGGCCCCTGCAAGGTGGGAACCTTCTAGAGCAGGCAGGTGTTGCGATGCTGATTCAACTCCGGGCCCCTCTCTCACAAAGCGTCTCGCTGAAAGCGTTTGCCTCGGAGAGCTTATGAAAACCAAAGACGATGATGATCGATGCGGAAACACTTGGAAAACCCAACAGTCACAATATTAATATTAACACGTATCATTACTCAGCTCAGTCACTTGTTAGATGTTCCATAGCTGCTCACTGAGACTCATTCTGAAGGAGGGAAAGCGGATGCGATTGTCAAAATTAAGATTCGGGAATAATGTGTGACTTTCTCTTCTCCCAGCGATCCCCGATAATTGAACGTTGATGTATGCTTCCATTTGTAACACTGGGACGAGAAGCTCTGACGTCGACTTACTGAGTTTTCAGTTAAATAAATGCACCCTTGGCAGGCTTCAGATAATGAGACCTGAGAATTGGGCTGGTGAGGAAGTATGTGTGGTCTTTTCTTTCTTTTTTCCCCCCTTAATATATTTTCATTGATTTCTAAGAGAAAGGGAGAGGGAGAAAGAGATGGA
The DNA here is from genome assembly GCA_963924515.1 of Vespertilio murinus. Lineage (NCBI taxonomy): Eukaryota > Metazoa > Chordata > Mammalia > Chiroptera > Vespertilionidae > Vespertilio > Vespertilio murinus. Next base: position 5,997,871 of record OZ004722.1, read on the forward strand.
AGCATCAATGATGAGAGACGATCATTGATCGGCTGCCTCCTGCACGCCCCCTACTGGGGATTGAGCCCCGAACCCGGGCATGTGCCCTGACCAGGAATCGAGCCGTGACCTCCTGGTTCACAGCTCAACCACTGAGCCACACTGGCCGGATGGAACTGGGCTCTCTTTCAAATTCAGTGGCCTAAGTTCATCAACAGGCCAGGTGGAGGTGATGCAGAGACACAGACAGACACAAGCGCAGTAAAATACCTCCTTCCCAAACGTGCTCAGTTTGGCTTTCCCTGCCCCCCCCCCCCCCCCGGGATCCACGGAGCCTTGAGACCGGCCAAATCCAGCTCAAAGAGCCGAGCAGAAACTCCGAGAGGCCAGAGAAATGTCACCGCGGGTAAACAGTCCTAAGGAACGCACAGATTTAAAACCTTATTTATGCCGAGATTTATTTAGGAAGCTCACTTGGAATCTAAACACTGAAACCAACTATTTCTTCGCTGGTCCAGTAACTCCAAGGGCTTTGCTACTTTTGAAAGGTGGAGAGCTGCTTTGCTTACGATTCAGAGCCACGTTCCGCAGGCCTGGATGAAGTAACTATAAAAGCCGAACACAAACACAGGCGGATCCCTGGGTAAGTGGCTTTTAGCTGTGCCTTGGGCCCAGTGAGGTTGAAAGATTGGCCCCAGTGAAGCCTGGCCGACACCCAGCAGCGTTGCCTTCTGTCTTAAAACAACATACCCGCAGGGTACCCAGGGATGGGCAAACTTTTTGACTCGAGGGCCACCATGGGTTCTTACACTGGACCGGAGGGCCGGAACAAAAGCAACCTGACCACGCTGGCACTCTCCTCTTGGGCTGCTGGGGAAGGAGCGGAGGGGAGAGCAAGAGAACCCTCCGCTCTTTTGGCTCCGCGGGCCGGAGAGAACAGCCGAACGGGCCAGATCAGGCCCGCGGGCCGTAGTTTGCCCATGGCTGGTATAGACCTTTGGGAATGGACACACCTGGCCAAGCATATTAAGACATTTTACCCCGGCATTATATGCTTTCTTTTCCAAGGATGCTCTCAGATGGACTATTTCCCCAAATCTGGGCAGGAGAATTTTCTACAAAGTCAGTCAGTCAATGACCAGGGAGAGAAAGACAGAACAGAAAACCTTTCTCTGGATGGCATCTCAACTAACGGAGAGAGTGGCAAAGTGGCCCAAACACTCGTTTGGATTGGTGTTAAGCTGCTTACAGGGGATACAAAGCAGGCTTCTCAGAATTTTTACTAGTATTTCCTGAACTCTGACATAATAGGTTCAACTTTGTTTAGCCCTAATATTTACAGATATTCACATCCTGTGTAACCTTAACTTGGTCTAGTTCTCCATTTTGCCGTAAACTGCGTTCTCTCCATCCGTGTTACTAACACTGGTTCCAGCGTGTAAGGAGGGCGCCCGGCTGCTCTGGAAAGCTGGCTGTTGGTCAAGGGATGCCAGGGGGCTCTTTGACCTTGAGTTCTGGGTTGTTTCTAGGAGGCTGCTTCTGGGTTTGCCTTTGAATCCCTAACTGAATGAAGAAGAGGACTCACCAATGTGGGTGGGAACGATCCGATTTATTAAGCGTCTGACGAGCACAAAAAGGAGGAGGAAAAGTGATTGACCATTGGCCTGAGCTGGGGCACCCATCTTCCTTGGGCAGAGCGATCCTGGTGCTGGGGTCTGAGGCCTCAGACAGGAAGGTCCACCTTGTACTTGGACTCGGACTTATACCACCTGCTGTTCTATGTGCATGTATTTATCCTGAGGTACTGGTTCTGTCTCTCTGTACAGATAACCACCTTGACATTCCAGTGACTCAACACCAAAACCTTCTTTCTTAGCCACGTCAACTCACTCCAATCAAACTCGCAACTGGGCAGCTCTTTGGGGTGATGGCTCCCAAGCACTAACTCAGGGATCCGGACACAAGTCTATGCACTTGACAACTGTCCTTCCAGCTGCCCTGGGAGAAAAGGAGGGACCCAGATCAAACACTGTCCATTGAATGCTGCAGTCTGCACGTGACACACACTTCTCGCTTCTACTCACATTTCATTGGACGGAATTAGCCACGTGGCCACTTAGCCTCAAGGAGGCTGGGAAACAGTTACTTCCATGCCTGGCCTCGCGGGAAAATGGAATATTTGGGAACGAAAGTAACACCATGCTCACTTGATACTTAAAAAGCAAGATCAGTCTTCCTCCCCGTGCCTGAGAGTTGCCCCGGACCCGAGTGAAGGTTCACTGCTATCTCTGGGAGAATCACTTCCCCGTCCCCCAAATCTCCCCCGCGCCCCATCTGATCCATTAGAGGCTGCCTTCGAAAGCAAAGCCTCCGTGAGGATATGGTATTACATGACACTGTAACCTTTTTCCCCTCCAGAAAACCACCCTTTATGAATAAAACATGGGTGACCTTTAAAAACTTAGCAGTTGTACTAGGTGATTGCATATTAACAAGCTCTTTGAAGAAATGGGACAGGCGCTGTATGTTGCCGTTAAGGAGGGATAATAGAACTATTCAAATAATGTATTATTTTATCCAATACGAGGAGACGCAACAACTATTTTACAGTCTGCTTACACTTGCCCGAGTGTAATTATTTGTGACTGCCCACTTATCCTAATTGTACTTGTTACTGTTAAACTTAAGATTCCTATGGAAATGATTCTTCTTAGCTACTTGAATTTTCCATTTTGAGTTAAGTGTCTGGAAATTGTGAGGGTTCCTGAGTAGAAAGTCAAGTAAAGCCGAGTAATGTATGATGAAATTGGGTCTCCTGACATGCAAACGCAAATGCCCAGGTCTCGCGGTACCTGGTATGCAGGAGCCACTCAATGCAAAGGGAAGGCTGGTCTGAACATCTAACAAAGATAAAGGTAACGGGAGCTTGCTGGGAATCCTATCAGTGTTATTGAGGAATATCAAATCGCGCTCTCTCTCTCTCTCTCTCTCTCTCTCTCTCACACACACACACACACACACACACACACACACACATACACACACACATATGTAGGATAGTTCTAGGTTGGACTCAAGGGCAGAATTGTCATAAGGGGAGTGGATAAGGCCAATGGAATTGAATTAACTCACTGATTTTATACAGTTAGGAAGAGGCCACTGTCCAAGGCAATGTGGTTCTAATTCCATCGTTTAGGAGATTTACTTTCAAACTAGGCAGCCCAGAGTCCTAGGGTTCTTACAGGGGACCCCAAGAGACACTAAAATGGAGCGAGGGGTCTTCATGCAGGTCTTGATAGGGGCTTGGGCTTCTGTATTCACTGGGTAGTAGGCTGTATTCTTTACCTGTAGAGTGTGTGCATAAAGGAACTGGTCCCGTTGCCTGTATGTAATAGGCACAGGAGTGTCCTGTATTGACTGTGGTCCATCAAATGACCACTGCTCTTGTGATGACTGGTCAGTGTTTATAAACACCCAATGGAAATGCTAAGTGCATGGGGTTTGAGTCTACAGAACACAATGAGTACTTGATACAGATTCAGAATGACTAAGAACAGAGAGTTATTAAACACAGGTACAGATTAGTAAGCTTACAGGAAGTGATATGCAGACAACTCATAGAAGATTTAATTCATCTTTGCTGGCTCCCACAGAATCAGTCCCACACTCACACACACACACTGAAATCTGAGATCTGGGTCTTCTTGCACAGCTGTAAGATCCTCAAGTGGTAGACATTCCTTTCAATAGTTTTTTTCATTGACTTCAGAGAGGGAGAGGGAGAGAGAGAAATAGAGACATCAGTGATGTGAGAGAATCACTGATTGGCTGCCTCCTGCACGCCCCCTATGGCGATGGAGCCGGCAACCTGGCAGGTCCCCTGGTTGGAAATCGAGCCATGACCTCCTGGTTCATAGGTCAATGCTCAACCGCTGAGCCACACCGGTCGGGCAAGTGGTAAAACATTTTTGACATTTCTCAGATCATCACCTATTCTCGAGATTGCAGTGGAATGGAATCAATTACTTTTTAGCAGCTATCGATACGTCCCACTTGGGATTTTACCATAAGGAGGACTCTCGAATTCTTTAAAACCCAGGGCTTGACGGAAATGACGGAAATGATTCATTTAATTCCAATGCACTAAATAACTTCTTCTTTTTAATCCGAGCGAGGAAACGAGGCGGTTTCAGTCAATCTGCAATGATGGCCATAAGCCATAATTTTGCTTTGCTTTGCTGGGCAGGCTAGGAGAAGATTGCCTCTCGGTGGCCTGATACGGCTTCGGCTCTTTGCTCTCTGAGCTGTCTCTCCAGAGAGCCGGGGCTGGATATACCCAAGCTTAGCAAAGACAGAATCACTTACATTTTTCATTTTAGCTTTTAGGCTCCTAGGATTGGTCCAAGGGTGGGGTGTAAAATGGAGACACCCCTGTGCGAGAGGGAGCGGGCTGTTGGAACAGAGCTGCCCCAATGCGTGTGCACGCGCAGCGCACAGTGCGCTCCCGGGGCCAATGGGGGAGGAGGGGGAGGCCAGGCATGCGCCCCCCATGAAGTTGCCTCTGATGCGTCATTAGGTGTTTCAGAGCATCTGTGTGGCTGCCATCCGAACTGGATGGGAACACAAAGTAATCAATTTCAGTCGAGAGCACTAATTCATCACCTTGCCATCTTTTATTGCGAGGGAGAGAATCTCAATGTTTGGTTCTGCAGGTTCTCTCTCTCTCTCTCTCTCTCTCTCTCTCTCTCTCTCTCTCTTTCTCTTTCTCTCTCTTTCACACACCCCCCCCCCCACACACACACCTCACACACAGGCTTATAAACTCATACAATCAACCCATCTTTTTTTAAAAAAAAAACATCAAATTGCCCAATCAGAAATTCACAATACGGCCGAAACCGGTTTGGCTCAGTGGTAGAGCGTCGGTCTGGGGATTGAAAGGTCCCAGGTTCGATTCCGGTCAAGGGCATGTACATTGGTTGCGGGCACATCCCCGGTAGGGGGTGTGCAAGAGGCAGCGGGTCGATGTTTCTCTCTCATCGACGTTTCTAGCTCTCTATCTCTCTCCCTTCCTCTCTGTAAAATATCAATAATATATATTTTTTTTTAAAAAGAAATTCACAATATGTTTTCCCTTTCTTCAGCTTGGATTAGTTGCTTCATCAACATTTTCCTTCCCTCTACTAGAGGTCTTACATCTTCTCTTGGACTCCGAAAATGAGTCTGGGTATGATCCGGCGTTAATGTAAGGCCACGCGTGTCCTGAGCACACTCTCTGTACGCATTATGCAAACTATGTAGCTTCTCAGAGCAGAACATTCCAATCGGAGGGAACGATTTAATAAAGCGGCTCAAGTCTTAATTCCTGGAGTCAAGGCGGCTACAGAAGTCAAACGTTCGCATTAGAAGCTCCAACCCTCCAAGCACTCAGGGGCCCCGGGCCTGCGAGCCTGCGGGGGTCTGGCCTGGCCGGTCCAAGGCAGGACACAAGGTGGGGGAAGGACCCAAGAGCGCAGGAACAGAACCAAAAAAGACAAGGTAGAAATCACCCTCCTAAAATCAATGTTCCAATGTCTTAAAAGTCCCCAAGGGTCAGGGCAGATACGGAAGTGTTCGTTCTCAGCACCGGAAGTTCCGATGTGGAAGGGGACGGAAGCACCCGGGATGTTTTCGGGATCCCCTGGGTTTCACCTTCTGCAGCCAAATCCAAGTTCCGCTTGGCCATCCTGGCCACCTAATTGTTCTCGTTAAACCATAACGTGGGAGTGCTCTCGTCTCTGCAATAAATACCTCCGGCGCGTGCTTTTTTCTGCAAGCCTGGCCTTTGTGCGTGTTATTTATATTATGATACGTGTCACCTCCCAAAAAAATAAATAAATCTCATATGGCCAGCGGGGTCAAAGGTCATCTGTCCACCCAGATGTGTTTTCCTTCAGAATCCCTACAAGATCTCGGCATATCGTGTGTGTCTTTTTTTTTCAAAAACTCTAAAATCCCACCACAAACATCCTTCCCCCCTTTTAACTCCTAATATATTTTTTCTTCAAGCCCTGATGTTGTCTCTGTTCCTCCCGATATTTCTCCCTAGACCCCAATTTCCTAAGCAAAGCGCATTACTGATCCAAGGCCCTCAGCAGCCTGGTGGCACATCAATAAACTAAAGATTATTGTGCTTTGTCAGGTTTTATTCTGTAACATTATGGGGAGTTCGCCGCTGCCTTGGATGAGTGCGTAAACTCTGATTGCTTGACAATTAACAGAGCTGGTAATAGAAAAGGCAATGCAATTTACCTTCGTACACGAGATCTCAGTTAACAAAAATTAAACTATTGAACTCTCCTCTCCGAGGAAGGGGACGCCGCCTCATTATATTAAAAAAAGAAAAAAACAGATTCCAGTGGCAAGCGGGCCCTCCTCGGTCTGGCTGGGCGAATTTATGGCTCCGATGATGTGTTTTTCTGACGTGCATGCAAAATGATGGCTTTTAAACTGGACCCAGCTCTCTCTTCGCTAAATGAGGACGTCCCCCCTTTGGAACTATAACTCAGAGAGAACATTCTCGATAAATAACGCGGAGGGGGAGGCTCTCCGCGCGCCTCGTGGGCTGGCTACGGGGGAAGGATGTCCGTTATCTGCGGGCCCGAGCGCAGCTCTGGCTGACTGGCTTTCGGGATGGCAGCGCTAAAGAAGAAAATATACAGTGTAATTAAACACAGAGCCACAGGCTCCAAGTGCTGGGATCCCGCAGAGCGGAGCGCGGGGTTCCGCAGACTCCCACGGAGACCATCTGAAGCCTGCATTCGGGGCGGCATCTGCGGCTCCCGGCCTGCCGTCTGCCCGGCCCGGCTCTCTGCTCAGTTCAGAGCAATGCTGGGTTTGCACACACCCCACATGCCTCAGGGAAGTGGAGGCTCTGGGCCCCTCTTCCCTGAGAATCTCAACCTCTGACACCTCCTTTGTGGGGGTTGTCTTCGTTTGCGAGGGACCCTGCTTGCCCTCCTCGCGCTGCCAGGATGGACAGCTTAAAGGTGTTGGTCTCCTGCCTTCACCTATGTGGACGCTGGACAACGTGTGGGCTCCTTCTAGAAGAGACTGTTACCATCGGAGTTAAAATGGTAGACACACAATATCTTAAGACCTGTTTCTCCTTCAAGAAGGTTATAATCCTGGGGTCAGCGAGCTATGGCCCATGGTTTTTGTATGGTCAGTGAGCTAAGAGTGGTCTTTTTATATATATATATATATATATATATATATATATATATATATATATATATATTTAATTCATTTCAGAGAGGAAGGGAGAGGGAAGGGGAGGGCGAGGGCAGGGGGAGAGACATCAATGATGAGAGAGAATCATTGATTGGCTGCCTCATGCACATCCCCTAATGGGGATTGAGCCTGCAACCCAGGCATGTGCCCCGATGGGGAACTGAACCTTGATCCCTCGTTCATAGGTTGATTCCAAACCACTGACACAAGCCAGGCTGGTAGTCATATCTTTAAGTGATTGAAAAATTTTCATAAAATAATAACGGCCGAAACCTGTTTGGCCCAGTGGATAGAGCGTCGGCGTGCAGACTGAAGGGTCCCAGGTTCGATTCCGGTCAAGGGCATGTACCTTGCTTGCGGGCACATCCCCGGTAAGGGGTGTGCAGGAGGCAGTTGATCGATGTTTCTCTCTCATCGATGTTTCTAGCTCTCTATCCCTCTCTCTTCCTCTCTGTAAAAAATCAATAAAATATATTTTTAAAAATAACGTTTTTTATCAAGTGGAAATTACATGAAATTCAAATTTCACTGCCAATGAATAAAGTTTTACCGGAACACACCCATTCCCGTTCATTTCCATAAAGTCTACGCCTGCTTTCATCTACAATGACATGCTCTGAAGCTGATACAGAGACTGGATGACCCGCAGCATCTAAAATATTTACTATCTGGCCTTTACTGGAAGAGTGTGCAACCCCTCTTATGAGCTGATTGGGGAACCGCTTCTAATAACCACGCAGTAATGAATGAGCAGAGAAATACAGTATATCATCAATTGGCAAATGGGAACCTTGTGGAAAATTGCCATACTAACCCAAGAAATTATATATCACTGCGGATCGCTTTGTCGTGACGAGACCTCAAGAGTCAATATGAACGGGAGCAGAGATTCAAAGACGCTGAGTGTGAATGGACGCAGAGTGCGGACAAGGACATTTCGGGCTTAGAAGACACAGGGAGTCAAGGTGGACTTGGCAAGAGAAAGCCTCCGCGAAGAGATTGTGGCGGTCTGCACTGAGAGTGGGAAGTACAGGTGACTTACAAGATCAGGGGCCCAGCCCGTGCGGCTCAGTGGTTGAGCATCAACATCTGAACCGCAAGGTCACGGCTCGATTCCCGGTCAGGGCACAGGCCTGGGTTGCAGACTTGATCCCCAGGGTGGGGCGTGCAGGAGGCAGAGGATCAATGATTCTCAGCATTGATGTTTCTCTCTCCCTTTCCCTTCCTTTATAAAATCAGTAATATATATATGATCAGGGGTCAATGAATTGTCTCCTATCATTTTGATATTTTGGAAATGGAAGAAGAATCACCGAGAAGAGAAAAGGTGAAGTTTAAAAGCAAAATCAAGATCAAGGTAAGAAAGGCTTTTTTCTCTTTCTACACCCCCCCTCCCCGCACCCCTCCCCCCATTTCTCCACTACAATACCCTTGTGAAAACTGATGTCACTGAGGTAGGTGGACCTTTTAGCACCATTCCTGGAGACTGATAACAGAGTACTTGAAACTGGAATCTACTCCCATAAACAAACACGCGTGTGTTTAAAGGATACGCAGTCATCTATGAAAAATAGTTAAGACCATTGTTCTTTTTTTAAAAAAAAAAAAAAGAGAGAGTAAATATAGCATTCAAAAGTCGGAGGACCCTCTTTTGTTTCGCTTTCACAAATATTTAGCTGTGATAACTCCCGCAAGGCTCCCATTGGCTCCTAATCCACTAATGCACGCCGGCGTGACCCGGCCGGCGGTAATGAACGGCCATGTTTGAACAGCGCGCTTTGAGGCCGGGTAATAGTTCCCGGTGATAGATGATGATGGATGTCACGGATCGGGGCGCCGGGGTTTAGAATGGCCCCACGCCGCCCCGATCCTCCTTACACATACAAACAGTACAAAGGGTTTCAGACGGGGGGCGCTGGGCCCGATGCTGAAAGGCTTTCCTTTTCTCGGGAGGAACAAACCCCGATCAGATGTGTTGAAATCTCCCACTTGACCCGCGTCTAACCTGCAGCCCCAAACGCACAGCGTCAGATACGGCTAATCCCAGAAAGAGGTTTAAGCAAACAGGCCGACACGGTCTCTAGGCGCTGAGCAGTCTCACCCCTGACTTGCCTCCGCGGCGAGCTGCCAGGGTAACGGGGCTGGAGGGGGGTCCAGGGCCCCGGGTGGGGGTTGTGAGGCTCGAAGGCGCTCTCTGAACACTGGGGTCCACGGGGTCTGGTTTCCTGCCACCTGACTTTTGCAGGAGAACCCGGCTTAGCTGTCTCCCGGCCCCGGCCCTGCCAAGAACCGGGTGATATGTGAGTATTTTGCTAAACGGCGCTTGAGGCCTTTGGGAGAATATCAGGAGGAGTTCAGAGTTAACGACTATTTTTCCTTCTTAAATTACCCCGGGATAAAACACCGAGGGCGGCTATGTGGCACTCCTGGAGGAGGGTTGAGTTCCAGCCAGTCCCCGTTTGAGGTCAGCTCCCTCTCCAACGGAACTGCTTTCCCCCTGCATAGGGGGGATTCCGAACTGGAAATACATCAGAGGGTCTTTAACATTTTCATGCTAGGTGATCTTAGTTCAACTACTATGTGCTCATTACTGTGTCTCAGCCCGGGTTCCCCAGGAGGGAGAGCCTTAGCCAGAGGCTAATATGCCTCTTCTGTGTCAGGGACACAGCCCCAGGAGCACAAAACAGAGAGGAACGGAGAAGAAAGAAGGGAGAAAGGCCCTAGACAGTTTTGCTCAGTGGTTAGAGCAGCGGCCCGCAGACTCAAGGGGCCTGGATTTGATTCCCGTCAAGGGCACATACCTTGGTTGCGGGCACATCCCCGGCCTTGGTTGGGGCACATGTGGGAGGCAACCAATGGACGTGTCCCTCGCACATCAATGTTCCTCTCTGTGTCTCTCTCCCCGCATCTTCCACTCTCTCTAAAAATAGATGGAAAAGCATCCTCACGGTGAGGGTTAAACCACAAAAAGAGGGGGCAGGGGTGGAAGAGGCCATGAGAGGGTTCATATGAACCCGCCATCACATGTCACAGATCTGACGTAAGCACCGTCACGATCGCTTAGATGCTGTGTCTCAGGGCCGTCAATGGTGCAGGAAGAAGGAAGATTTTACCCATGGAAGTTTTCTGGTCAAAAAGAGTTTAAAGGCCAGAGGGAAGAGTGTTTTAGGACGAGGGAACAGAACGCGCAAAATTACAAGTAGCAATAATCGTAACTTTGAGGAAATATAGGATACAATAGCTCCATGCAAAATGTGTGAAGCGCATATATAGTCAGGGGGATTTTCCTACTTGCAAGCAAATTCATTTATTGCAAAAAAAAAAAAAGTATGCCAAAAACATCTTGCAGAGCTAACTTCTGTGTGCGTCATCTATGGGAGGGAGAGACAGCAGAATTTGAATGAAAGGGGTAGTACAGCTCTCGGTCTAACCATCCAGTCCCCATCAAATGTTCCTATTATCGTCTAATAACAATAATTAATAAGGATGATCGACAACCGTTTGTTTTTGCAATGAAAGAGGAGTTGTTGCTCATTTTCTTCCGGCAGTGCCGCTAACTGAATTAATCACAGCCTTGAGGAGTTGCCAGAACACAATGTTTAGCGACTGTAGTTGTCCCTGTTTTTGTTACAGCCTTTTCAGACTGTTCTTACGATGGAGTGCTGTATCCTTGAACTGGCAAAATTAAAGGACTGATAGAGGAAGGGGGAAAAGATAACCTTTCTGGCGATTTCTTTACAAATGAGTCTTTCCTTGTGCGTGTATGTGTCCTAATTATGTATATCTGTATTATTCATGTTGATAGAGGACCAATTAATTTTTAAAGAAATCACTAAGCAATGCCGAGACCGGTGTGGCTCAGTGGATAGAGCGTCTACCTGCAGACTGAAGGGTCCCAGGTTCGATTCCGGTCAAGGGCATGGACTGTGGTTGCGGGCACATCCCCAGTGGGAGGTGTGCAGGAGGCAGCTGATCGATGTCTCTCTCTCATCCATGTTTCTAAGTCTCTATCCCTCTCCTTTCCTCTCTATAAAAAAATCAATTTAAAAATATATTTTTAAAAAAAGAAATCCCTAAGCAAGACAGGCAGGAAAAAAAATAACAGTATCCCTTCGCCCCAATTTGGGTGGGTTGAAGCTAGGGACATAAAGACAACTTAATGTGTTTCATCAAGTCACGTAGAAATATATAAAACCCATTAAAGTGCAAAGATAAGAAATCCTCGCTGTAAACGTAGTGGATTAAAAAGTGTATGCTCCTGATTCACTGAAACCTCGCTGGCTGGCGTGGCTGTCTGCTGCTTGGCATAGACATTCAACGTGGCAACTTCGGATAGCTTTTGGAATGTGCTCGAAGCGATTTGCTCAGCCCATTTGTTCGGCCGCCGCCGCTCAACTAATTCCACAGAACAAACTCCCCTTGGCGATTACCCCTCCTTCCAATGACCCCCCAAGTCCTTATTACGGCGATGGCGCCATAACTCTGCGAATCGGACATCGCCTCTCCGCACGGGTGCGGTGCCATATGGCTCGCAAAAATATTAAGAACTAAATGCCGGGCTTTGCTGATCCACGCTGGGAGCAGTCTCGACACGGCGGCGACTTCTCCGCCGCGGATGATGAAGTTGGCACCCGGACTTGGTCTTCTGTGCGTCCGCTGGGTGTTGGTTCGGAGCGAGCGGCATAATTCTATTAGCGGAAATTCCATAAGCCACGCTGTAAGCAAGCAGGCGCGCCGTGGCCGTGATGGGCCAAACTGCCAGATCCTTGGCCGATGCCAGCCTGTGGCCCGGTGCCACCGGGGCGGTCCGCGATGCTGTCGTTACAAATGGGCAGCATTGTAACGGCGTGTGCGGGCAGGATCGCTCTGCCTCATCGTGTTTCCCTATGATCAGGAGGACCGTATGCTAGCGCGGCACATCGTTACGTGGGTTTTGATGGAAAGCAAACCCGGTCTTGTCCGTCGAAATATAATTACGCGGCCATCCTGTGACATGTCGAGGATACGAGGCAGCTGTTGGCGTCTCCCTCGCTGGTAGTAGAAAGCTGCTCCACTCTGCCCGCTGCACGTACTCATTCTGCGCTGAGGACTTTCAACACTGGAGCTGCCGATGCACAGTTGGCTTCTAGAACTCTGTTGGGGCTTGGGGGCGGGGAGGGGGATAAAACAGGGGGGGTGGGGTGCAGTGCTAATTCTGAGCTAGCTGAGAAAGAGAAGAAGCGTGGACCAGGAGATCAAAACGTGGCCCTTAGTCCTAGCAGGTTTGGCTCAGTGGACAGAACTTTGGGCTGCGGGACTGAAGGGTCCGGGTTCGATTCCTGGTCAGGGCACATGCCTGGTTTGTGGGCTCCATCCCCAGGGGGGGACATGGAGGAGGCAGCCGATCCATGATTCTCTCTTATCATTGATATCTCTCTCTCT
>OZ004722.1:6010742-6108242 GCA_963924515.1 Vespertilio murinus
CCGATCCATGATTCTCTCTTATCATTGATGTCTCTCCCTCTTTCTCTTTCTTTCTCTCTGAAATCAATAAAAAAGATATTAAAAAAAAAAGAAAAAGAATGTGTGGCATGAATCTTTCTGTGGACATAGTCTTCGGTAAGACCAATCTTGGCTCACTGAAACCAGTGTGGCTCAGTGGATAGAGCGCCGGCCTGTGGACTGAGGGGTCCCGGGTTCGATTCCAGTCAAGGTCATGTACCTTGGTTGCGGGCACATCCCCGGTAGGGGGTGTGCAAGAGGCAGCTGGTCGATGTTTCTCTCTCATCGATGTTTCTAGCTCTCTCTCTCCCCCTTCCTCTCTGTAAAATATCAATAAAATATATATATATTTTTAAAAAAAGATCAACCTTGGCTGGCCAGTGTGAAATCACTGTGCATGGAAGGAAGGAAGAAACGGGCAATAGGCACATATTTCCAATTCAGTTCTTCTCCAACTTTCCTCTCTTTCTCTCATGATGTCTTCCCCGCACAGCTCCGCTTACAAACACCGGTGCTGCTCAAGAAGTAAGAGAAATCCTAACTGGTTGGCATATCAAGTCACAGAAAACACTGCAGTTGAGGTCTGAGAGCACAGACCAGTCAGGAGCCCCAGTTCCTCCAATCTGTGTTGAGTGAGAAGGGAATTCAGGAAGAAGAAGAAAAAAAAAAAAAGCAGAAACTTGGTTGGAAAGAAAAGCGAACACAAGCCTTCGTGATAAGCTCCCAACGTCTTTCATCGCCGCTCGTTTTTATCTTGCAGAACACGCCGGGAGTGTTCGGTCCCAGATTTCTAACCCCGTGTTCCTCCTTCGCCGCGATGTTATCAGCGGGCAGGGAAAGCTGGCCGAGAAACTGTTATGTTAAGCACTTTCCACAGGAACTTATTGCTTTAATAAGTTGGGAACACGCTCTTAAGGAACAAAATCCTCACTGAAGATTCATTAAAGGGGGGAAAACCAGTTGACTCGCCACGGAGTTGGCACTTCCCTTCCCGGGGGCGGGGGGTAAGTCAGCAGACGGAGGGTTGCACATTCCCAGGCCCCACAGCGCCTTCGGATGAGACAGAGGCCCCGGTGTGTACACCGACAGCTACCCCCCGAATCCCAGCAGACTGGGGATCCCAAGATAAACAATGCCTCACGCGGGTAAGCACTCAATAAATACCTTTTTGAGAGGGCGGATGAGCGTTGGAAAACACATTAATGCTCTCCCGTGACTGCATTCCCCCAGCATAGATCAAACTCGCACCTCGTACGATCGCGGGGGAGATAAACACGAATCAATTCCTGTCCGAGAGGATTTGCCTCACGGCGGCGTAACCCGCGGCCTCAGACCCCCGTCAGGAGTCGGCGTGTTATTCTAACGGTCACGGTGTGTAACCAGCCGCACGGTGGACGTGCCTGATGGCCTGCCTCAGAGGAAAGGTGCCGATTATTGTCCTGACCTGGATGGTTTTTCAAGTTCATTGGTGGACAAAATGTATCCTTAAGACAAACAAACAGCCCCAAAAACAACAAACACACAGTGTGTGACTCAGTCGGATCAGCTTATGGGGAAAAGACAGACTACCAGCATGAGTCACGTGGCGCCCAATGAGGGGGAAGGGTAACTGACTCGCTTTCCCAGCACTGCGCCTCCCTCTGGCTTGCGTGGCTTCCCGCTGCCCCCCTCCACCGCCCACTGCACCCCACCCGTAGCAGAATCCGGGTGTTTTTCCTACTTGGGCCGCAGGGCCTGGATCCCTTGCAGGAGGCAGGCTCTCTGGTCAAGCTCCAAGCCAGCGGGGGACAGGCAGGGGGCGGGAGCGGGAGAGGAGAGGAGAGACCGGCCACCCGGCCCGGCCGCCATCTGTGACTAAAGCCCAATCGCGTTGCCCGGTTCCACGCAATCGCCCACTCACCCCGACGGGCTCGGATGATTGAAAGTGGCTCAGGCAAGCGCATATGGGCTTAAAGAGCCCCTCAGAATGACGGAGAGGCAGGCTGTCCACGGAGGGGTCATGTCAAATAAGCTTGGGCAGAGCAGGCCGGGGCTTCCCGGGGGCGCCGGGGGGCAGGGAGGGAGGAGGAGGCGGTGGGTGGGTGGGGGGCCGGGAAGCGCATGGGGGGCCTCCTGCCCAGTCCCGCTATTCCATAAATGTTCTATCTGTTCGGGCCCGGCGGCTCCCTCCCCGGCCGCCCCCCAAGCAGTTCTGAGACAATAAAACCCCAGCAATCCCCGAAGAGTGGTAAAATGCTGACATGATTTAAGGAGGAGGACTCTGATAAGAAGATAAAAATCTAATAAACAGAGTCTAGAGAACCTTGGCGCGGTCTCCGGCGCTCGCC
Organism: Vespertilio murinus; assembly: GCA_963924515.1. Lineage (NCBI taxonomy): Eukaryota > Metazoa > Chordata > Mammalia > Chiroptera > Vespertilionidae > Vespertilio > Vespertilio murinus. Next base: position 6,013,088 of record OZ004722.1, read on the forward strand.
AGTGTAAGCAAAACCCTCCCAAGGAAAACAAAAGGGGCCCTGATGGGGGGGGGGGACATTCCGTGCGCAGACCATCTGAAGGAGAAAGTCGGGGCCGTGACCCCTGCAGGCTGCCGTTATGAGCGCCCTGACAAGAAAATATTTGATTTGGTTCAAGAGGCAAAATCAGTCACTGGATTTTTTAATATCTTTCCTCTTCACCAAAAAAATATAAAATAATGTACTTTGTTGGAGAGAGAGAGAGAGAGAGAGAGAGAGAGAGAGAGAGAGAGAGAGAGAGAGAGAGAGAGAGAGAGATGGACGCGGGAACCATTTCTCCCACCTACGAAGGTTTACCATTGAACTTGGTCTTAATTTCTTCTTGGACTTTAATCAACCCCAGGAAGAGGCGGACTCTCGGGCCCATTGATTTCCCTTTTTTAATTAACACAAGACTCCCGAGGGCTAATCGAAAATTGCACACGGGAATTTGCACGTATGTAGAGACATGCGTTCGCCGAAACCGGTGTGGCTCAGGGGTAGAGCGTTGGCCTGCGGACTGAAAGGTCCCGGGTTCGATTCCGGTCAGGGGCATGTACCTTGGTTGCGGGCACATCCCCGGTGGGGGGTGTGCAAGAGGCAGCTGGTCGGTGTTTCTCTCTCATCGACGTTTCTGGCTCTCTATCTCTCTTCCTTCCTCTCTGTAAAATATACTTTTAAAAAATGTTAAGAAAAAAGACATGTGTTCGCTACATACAAGAGCCAGAATGGGAGAGCAAGTCTAAGTGTCATGAGTTTAACTCCTGATGGTTTAGGAAGCACTCAAAGCCCTCGTCTGTGTCTCTGACATCCGAACAGAGAGAACGGCCTAGAAAAATGCTTCAATGTTGCCTCGGCTCCCACGCTAATTCAAACAAAACTTGGAAAATGGTTGAATTCCTGGGCAATGTTGTTGGAACACGTACGAGGAATACTCGCGGGGGTTCTGCATGTGTTTGGTATTAGCAAATAAGTAGAAAAACAAAGTGGAATCAGGGAAGGGGAAAGGCTTTGTGGGGATTGTGAAGGGCTCCTTAGTCCATTTCTAGGAGCTTCGGCGCTTGCTGGCACTGCTTTTCACGACGATTAGTGCAGTTTTCTGATCCATGGCTTTCTTTTTCACCGACGGGGAGAACTGCGTGTACACCCACCAGACATAATCTGAAGGACATCCGGTCTAATTAGCATATTACCCTTTTATTGGTATAGACCTTCCTAATTTCCCTGTTGCAACTGGATTTCTCAAATGGGGTATCTTTTTTTAAAAAAAATATATTTTTATTGATATTTCACAGAGAGGAAGGGAGAGAAATAGAGAGCCAGAAACGTCAATGAGAGAAAAACATCGACCAGCTGCCTCCTGCACCCCCCCCCCCCCCACCGGGGATGTGCCCGCAACCAATGTACTTGCCCTTGACCGGAATCGAACCTGGGACCTTTCAGTCCGCAGACTGACGCTCTACCACTGAGCCAAACCGGTTTCGGCAAATGGGGTATCTTTCAGTGTAGTCTCAAGGAAGTTGAATACAGAGCATGCCAGACCGATATGAGCGAGCTCTAATTTCAATAAATCTATAAAATACTCATGTCTGCCTCCTTAGCTATCATTTTACGAACAGTGTCACTTCTAGTTAAGTGAATTTCGTATTCTAAATACAATTCTGGTTTTCGCCAATCTAGGTAGTATGGATTTTGTCTTCACAGTAAGATGGTGGGGGGGGGGGGGTGAGAACATTTTTTATAAAGGTTAGGAATAAAAATTTCATATGGAGAAAGACCAATAAAAAGATCAAATGCAATAATAGATACTTGATGGATCATCCCATTTATTAAGTGTAGAAAAATTAATTCTATAATCAGAATGTGCTCTTATGATCGTCTTAAAGGAACACGTTACTATTTGACAATCGTTTAATCTCAAGAAACCCCTGGAAAAGTAAATTTACCAAATGGGCATATTCTTTACTTAGTGTTCACTTTTCTAGAACAATGAAAGACCGGAAGTAGATGCTTCTCTATTTCATTTCCAAAGTAATGATTGCTTTCTCTGACCTGTCAAAAATTGACAAAAATATATGCAATATTTCCCTTATTTCTACTTTTAATTCTTCATCTGTCTGAAGGAGACAAAGTTAAACCCTAGCCATTCACTTTTTCACAGTGTGACAATCATAGCATACATATGCAAAATTTATATATGATTATAACTTATGTATAATCATTTATAAACTTGTAAACATAAAATAGCCATATCATATATTACTTTTTAATTGTTTTTCAAAATCAGCAATATATTAAAAAGACCTTTTCCTCTTCTACAGTTACCTACATTAATTTCTATTAGCATTTTTAGTTATAAATAAATGGGGATTTGCTCTGATAACTGGTTGAAAACAGAAAGGTCAATCATTTGGAGGGTTCTTTGGAGCAAGTCTGATTTTAAAGAGACACTAAACAATTGCCTATGATGGATTAATGATATTTTCTTAATTTTGTTCTGAATAGGTAAGCAAAAGCTGCCCAAGCATTTTGGTACTGCCTGTTTTCACAATTTTCTATCTCATAGAAAAGATTGCAGCCCTAACCGGTGTGGCTCAATGAATATAGCATCGGCCTGCGGAGTGAAGTATGGTTCTATTCCAGTCAAGGGCATGCACCTTGGTTGCAGGCACATCCCCAGTGGGAGGTGTGCAGGAGGCAGCTGGTTGATGTTTCTCTCACTGATGTTTCTAGCTCTCTATCCCTCTCTCTTCCTCTCTGTAAAAAATAAAATAAAATAAAATAAAAATCAATAAAATATATATATTTTTAAAAGATTACATTGCCATGAAGAATGCTAGAAGCCACTGCTTAAGACTATAGGAGACAAATTCTTGGGAAATCGATTGGTAGGAATTTGGACAATCCCAGAGGAAGATGGGCCGCTCAGTTCTGAGGGCCACTTCTACCCCCAGCAGCTTAATACATGTCCTAGCTGCTTGCTGCCCGAATGTGTGGCCCGCAGGGTGGAAAGGATGACTCAGAGGTAACGGGCCTTCCTGGAGTGGAAGCAGAGGGCCTCTCCTCCTTTCTCTGGGTCTCCTTATTCCCTCCTCCCCCTGCGTTTCCCAGGAAACCAACCTTCTCTAACGGCACCACCTTCCCGTGACCCATCATTTGCATGTTCTGTCCCAGGACACACAGGTTACCATCCTAACTTGTGGCCACTTTTTCCTTCAAGAGCGGCGATGTCTTTGTGTCTGATGATGAGCTACGCATCCAAATGCTCCTCCTTTTCCTGCCTTCCCCAGGGGTTTCAAAGCATTATTCTATGGAAACCCCGAAACATGCATTTGCTTTGTTTCTGATGACCAGTGAGAAGATGCACACCTTGAGGTAGAGATATGTATGGGAGAAAACAAAACTCCTTTGCCCAAGGAAAATAATGAAAGGGGAAAGAAGGAAATCATGTGATTTAGACATCAAAAAAGGCAGAATATACTCAAATCAAAGGCAATAACCGGATAGACCCACAGCACATCTGATGCCAAAGATGTTGACCCAAATTCTCCTCCTCTGTACCAGGTCTTTACGGCAGAAGCTCGTGGCAGAGAGACCTCCGGAATGCCCTCTCTTCCCTCCACGTGGCACACTCAGGATGCTCTCAGCCAATTCATCCCTTCGCCTCCTCCCCCTCCTCCCCCACCCCCCACCCCGAGTGCGCGTTCCCAGCCCAGGAAGGGGCCGGGGCCCGTTAACTGCGCACAAATCATCCCCTGGCTGAAGTTTTTGGTGGCAGCCGAGAGAGGAGAAGGGGGAAGGAAAAAAAAAATTAGAAAAATTTCAATTTCAGAACCATTATTATTTTCATTAATCATGAGCGGCGCTGTCATCCCGTCCTTATTCTTTAGAAGGAGATCTATTATACGGTCCATTTAGTGCGAGCCATATTACCTCATATGTTTTCCTGGCTGACCAAATAAGACTTAAGAGATAAAACAATTTACTGTTCATTATGAGCCGTGTCACTGGAATCAATCTATTAACCTACATGAACTGGATGTGTGACGATATCTCACATACACGCTTCCTCGCTTTAAAGAAAAGGCGAGCAGGTGGGGCGCGGGCGGGGGGGGGCGGTGGCGGGCGCGGAGAGGGCGAGGGGAAAGGAGAGAGAGGAGGGAAGGAAATCAGGGCCCATAAAGTCAGCAGACAGACGTATAATTTGCCAAGCGAATACAACTTCATTTCCCAGGCCCCACCGCCGCGCCCTCCACAGCCCCGCGCAGCCCCTGACCTGTAAAGAAGTCTAACAAATTGGCTTCTATTGTGGAGCCAAAAGGTGCCATCAGCGAAGGGACGGTTGGCTGGTCCTAAAGTATGATGGGAAATCCGGGGCTGGGATGAAGGGCTGGTGCTTTAGGAAGTTAACCCTTTAAGGTGGAGAGCAATGCAGCGAAGCCCTACAGCCTTCTGGCTCAAACCCACGGAAGGCTGTACCGAGAGGGCCACAAAGATAAGATAAAAATCAATCTCATCTTCCAATGGTGAGCAGTAAAAACATCCCTGCTGTGTCTCTGGACAGCCTGTCTGTCTGTCTGTCTCTCTCTCTCTCATCATAAGCATCCCAAAGAGAGGAAATGAATCAATGGCTGGCCCCCCCGCGGCAGGAAAACATAACTTTAGAGCAGACAATAGCGGAGTTGAGGACGCCGGTCATTAGGATGAGGTGCCAACGTCCCGTGGAGCCGGCCTTTGCAACCAAAGATCTCATCGGAGCGTTGGTTTTTGTGGTCCATTTCCTTCTGAGAGGCCAGAGCTCAGCCATGGCTACGCAGCCCGGTCAGGGCTCGCCCTGAAAGTCATGGGGTGTTGCCAAGACCAGCACTGCCAGCAGATCTTCAGCAGTGATGGGTGCTCTACCTCCCACGGTGCCTCTTTCGTGGCCGCCAGCAGCCTGTGGCAAGTGAATAAACTGTGGCTAGTCCCAATGAGAAAGTAAAATTTTGATTTTATTTCATTTAACTGACTTCACATTAAAACAACCACAGGATAGCAGGGCCAATCCAGACGCATTTTCCTGGGATGAGAGTTGGACCATCCTTATGCCTTAAACCTGTGGCGTAGAACTTGCATCGCAACAATTCGGGGGACTTTTAGGCCCGATCCTAAGTTTCTGATTTAGTAGGTCTGGGAGCATGAGAAGTTGCAATTTAACAAATAATGCTGATGGGGCTGTTCCGGGGACCTGACTTTGGGAACCACCGCTTTAAGGGCCACCCACGGTGCTTACTTTTGGGTGCCAGTGGGAATGACTTGGCACTGATGCCAGGCTGTGCCCCGGGAAAGCGAACTCGGAACATTTACAGCCCCAAGCCATTTCTCTGGCTACTCAAGAATTCAGGAACATTGTAAAGCAGGGGCGTGGGAGCTAGGTCAGTGTTTCCCGGGCTGCAATGCGCTCACGGATCCCCGGCAGAGCTTGAGAAAACGCAGAGCCTGCTTGAGTGGGTCTGGGATGAGACCCAGGAGACGGCGTTTCTGAGGAGCTCCCAGATCAGGCCGCCGCTGCTGGGCCGAGGCCCACATTCTGGGGAGCCGGGGATTAGGGGATGCCCGGGGGGCTGATTCCAATCTCTGAGATCCGCTGTTCCAGAGCCCGGCAGGCGATGGTGGGGACCGGGCGTGCCCACCAGCGTGCAGGGCTGCCGGAGAGCGAGCGAGAAGGCAGCCACGATGGTGATGACAGGACCAGCGAGTCCTGGGAAGGATGCAAAAAGCGGCTCGCTCTGGGCAGGGGTGGCAGGCTGCCAGCTGGGAAGGATGCAGGCGGGCTCCTTCCTCGGAGCGGGAGGGGAGGGAAGGGGAGGGGAGGGGAGAGGCAGACTACTGCTATCAATAACGGTCCAAGGCCCTGCAATGGCTCCGCTGGTTCCCAGCCACGGGAGCCGGAGCCCAGACGCCCAGTGGAGAGCCGGGTGGTCCCAGCTCAGAGCTGCCCCGCTGCCCGACGCTGGGACCCTGGGATGGAGAGGCAGACCAGACGTCGGAGGCTGGGTCACGTGACTGGGTGATAACCCAGGGGCAGAACAGTGCTTGTCATGTGAAATAAAAAGAACACTTAATGTTCCTTATTTTTGCATTTCGGGTCAAAGGTGGGTTCCAATGATGCCCGAGAGTTAAGCGGTGCAGGGGTGAGGTGAAGAGGGGGAAGGGGTGCCCCAGGCCACCAGGAGGGCCCCGGGAAGACGCGGCAGACGGAAAACCTTCCCATCAGCCTTGGGCACTTGTTCGGGGGAGAGAAGAGCATCAGAATAACTGGGAGGTGATTCTTTCAGAACTATGCCGCCGCCACGCTGTGTTTTCCTAAGCGCTTGCCATCGGTGCCGACCGATCGCACCCTCAAACGGGAAGAACAAGGCTGATTTCCATACAGTTGTCGTTTGTTACCACGGAGGGGAATATCTGTCACGATAATGAGTGTCTGGTGGTCCATATAACAGTTTTCCTTCTACCGAAGGAGGGAGAAAAGAAGGAAGAAACAAAACCAAAGCAAAATAACTCTTCTGCATTTCAAGCAGACGACCACCTAGGACACACCAGGAGCTATTATTACAAATGGGCATTTGACACTGACTCTCGTAAACCAAGATGAATTTCTCCAAAAGTGTTCACTTATAGAACCTTTAATTTCTCTCTCCCTTCTCCCCCCCCCCCTCTCTCTCTCTCTCTCTCTCTCTCTCACACACACACACACACACACACACACACACACACACAGCTAACCTGAGCTGCTGCTCTAATAATGCAGGATGCCACATGGAGGGGGAGCGCAGGAGGGTAATGCGAGCTTGGAAGACAGAACTGGAGAGTTTCTCAGAACCTTGTGTTTGCTGCCCATTTGGAATTTCCGATGAGCACATTTCTCTCTTGTCTCCGGTAAAAATGACTCCATTTGTTCTTTTTCAGGACCCACCCCCAAGGGTCCTGTCTCAGTGCGGGATGAATAATGGTGCTTTATTTTTCATAGTAACCTTCTGCAGGAACTCCACAAGGCCTTAGAAAACTGATCTCATAAATCTCTGAAACACCCCCGAGAAGCAGAGAGCTACCATCCCAGCCCCATTATACAGGTCAGGAGACTGAGGGGCACTGAGTGAGCCTGCCCTCCACAGGCATACAATGCTCATTTGGAAAGTTCCAGAAAATAACTCTTAAAAAAAAAAAAAAGAGCATTATGCTAAATACTAGAGGCCCAGTGCACAAAATTCATGCACGGGTAGGGTCCCTGGGCCTGGCTGGTGATCGGGGCCAATTAGGGCCTCTGATTGCTGGCCAGACCCTCCCTTCCCCAGCTGCCAACTGGGGGCCTTCCTTCATTCCATGCCACCCCCTGGTGGTCAGCGCATGCTATAGCCAGAGACCGGTCTCCTGGTTGAACTCTCATGGGGACAATTTGCATAGTAGGTTTTTATATATATTGGTCAGTAATGCATCTAATAGTGGGCCAGTGATACAGACTGCCATGAATAAATCCATATGCATGTGTATAATGCATGCTAGCTCCATATGTACCATGGGCATGTTGGGAGGTTGTGGAATTTACCTGAACCCATGTTTAATATGTTTTCAAAGACAAGAACCTTCTCAAATCTGTTGGCCTCGGGCTGAGTGGGATTTTTTCCTTGGCAAGGTCTCCCTTTCATAGACCACCCTGCAGATGCCAGCAAACTGAAGCTTACAGTGATGGGACCGAGGGAGTCTGCAGTGACCGGACAGCGGCCCTCTACCCTGGCATTTGCCACCCTTTCCTTAAACTCCAACACCTGCCATGTTCAAGAGCACACTGGACAGAAGTGCGTGGCTCCTGGGGAAGCCAGCACTCCCAGCAGAAGAGCAATCATCCTCTAGCATTAGCCTCTCTCCTCCTCGGTGCCAGCATCTTAATAACAGAGGAACTTAAACCCGTGGAGTTGGCCTTGGGCTACTCCTGGTTAGGCTGAAAGCATGGTGGCTGTCCGGAACATTAGCATACATGGTCAACGTATGACGCTCCTTGCCTCAATCTGTTCCTGACCTCGAAGCAATGGAACTGATGACACTCTTCTCACCCCTAAAGGCTTCCCGGTTGGGACACAAGTAGCTTAGGATGCCCGGGGTTGGTGACACCACAGATCACCGGGAAGAACGTGAAGGACACCGGACAAAGAGAGGTGAACGCAGCTGGTTCCGATTTCTCAGATGAGTGAGCTTTGGAAGATTTATCCTCTCTCCCACACCCAGTACTAAAACAGTGTCAGGATACCAACCCCATCAGCCAGCAAAACAGTATTTATCTCTTCATGCTTTTATTTTATTTTATTTGGCCTGATGACTAGTGGGATGCTATATGAGAAAATCAACCTTGCCTTTACAGTTTGTCGGGGTAAACATCCCTGTCCCGTACCAAGAGGGAAGCTTGCCTGTCCCCTGCCCTTAAGGTAGGGGTCCCTGACCGCAAGGGGACACGTTGGTTCCAGAGCTCCCCACTTCATAAGGAAACGCAGTCCCTTCAACGGCTGCAGAATTCTCTCTGGTGTGGCGCCCAAACCTCTTCCCTGTCATTTCTGCTCGTTCGCCAGTTGCATTTTTCTGGATTAAAACAAGTCTCTTCTCTCTTTCAAGTGTTTAAGAGGAACAACAGAAGTTCTCTCCCCCTCCCTCCACTCTCTTTCCTGATGTTTCAACGGCCACCCTTTTATTACTTTTCCTTGAGTCAATTCTATGGTATGTTAAGCATTAATATAAGGGAAATAAAGGGCAGCCCTTTTTAATTAAATAGAGAGTTCAGTCATCAACTGGGCCCCGCACACTATCCATTCCTGGGGAAGATCGCAGAGGAGAAGGGTGGCTGAGGGAAGGGGACAGACAGCTAAGCTCTGAGCCCGGGATGATGAAAGGAGCGTTTCCAGCAGGGCGGGGCTGGAGACAGGACAGGTTTAAGAGAACGCAGGGAAGGACGGAATTCAAACAAAACTGAAGAACAAAACAATCGGGGGGAGGGGGGAGAAGATAATTATGTCTTACAACAATTACCCTGGCTCCGAAGCAAAATTAGCATAGTCCTTCCTAATTTAAATGTGCTGAAAGTGGCTGAGCATGACAGCAGAAGATTACAAGGTTTACGACGCAGGCTCTGGTTAACGTGACAGCCATCGGGTTACTGTAGCTTTTTTGCTGCTGATAACAATAATTATAAAGTGACCCATACATACTATACGTGTGAACTGCTTAATGCTAGGGCAGGTTCACTCTGCTGGCAAGGAGCGCAGTCCTTACAACACTTCAGGTGGGTTTTATGTGTGTTTTTATTATTTAAATATTTTATTTATTTATTAAGGTATTATATGTGTACATAGCTTACCATTGCCCCCCCCCCCCAATTCATGCCCTCCCTCCCCAGAGTTCTGTGTTCATTGGTTGTACTTATATGCATGCATACCAGTCCTTCGGTTGTTCTCTTATCTCCCCCCAGGTCTCCTTCCCCTCCCCGCTGTCATCTGACAATCTGCTTGTTTTATGGTGACTATCTCAGGACCACACGAATAGAGTCCGCTCCTCCTCTGGTTCACACCGCCCCTCCCCCCCGGGTCCCACTGCTTCCCCGGGGCACATGGCTCTCCCGGGGCACATGTCTCCCCCGGGGCACTAGGCCCCCTGGGACACACGGCTCTCCCGGGGCACATGGCTCTCCTGGGACACACGGCCCCCTGGGATACCCGGTATTATTTAAATATTGATGAGTTTTAACTTATCAGTGATAGGTTTTATCACTCTCTAGTGTCAGATGATTGATCTAATCCTCCCTCCCTTCTTTCTGTTGGTCCCTCTGTCCATCCTTCATTTTCTTCCTTTCCTCTTCCTTCTTCCTTCCTTTCTTTCAAAATCTTTGGATCCAAGAAGAAACTGAGGAAGTCTTGGAAATGGACTTTCTTGCGAGGAATTCTTTTCAAATTTACCTTCTTTCTCATAGTCGGGGACTTATCCCAATGTCTCAATTTCCAATTCAGCTGTAGCTTCATTTCTGATCAAAAGTTCACTGAGCTGCATAACCACCTTCAGCTCTCTCTGTGGCATAGTCCCCCCTACCTGTTGGGTCTGTGACACTGACTCATCGAATTACTCAGCACTTTTTCGTGTTCCTTCCCTTTACTTTCATGTCGGAGGACTCCTGGGGCCATTCGTTTGCGCATCACCCACTTCCTTCACTTGATCACAAGAGCAGAACGGAATTTTATGTACTAACTTGATACCGTGAGTTGAGAAAAATGGTCATTTTTCTGTGCCGGCAAAGTCAACACACTGGCTCACGTTACAAACCGTACATTAATCAGCAGTGAATGGTTAGGTGCGCGCTGTGCAGGCAACTTAATTAATAAAGATTTAACCCAGGGTTTCTTAACCTCAGCACCATTAACATTTGGTCCGGATCGTTTCTGTTGCTGCAGGGCTGGACCCTACGCACTGCAGGACAACGGCGGGGGGCCTGGCCGCTGCCTGTTAGGTACCAGTACAAAGAGCCCCTGCCCCCGGTTGTGACAACCGTCTCCTGACATTGTCAGATGTGCTTGGGGGTGGGGGGGGGGGTCGGAGACAAAATCACCCCCGGAGGAGAACCACTGCTTTAACCCAATCGATAAAGGTCTTCGATTGTAGGGAAAAGAAATAACACACTCGTCTTAATAGGATTAGTTTGTCTGCTACATATGTCCAATTATTGGCAACAGGAATTTATAACAGTCAGAATCAATTAGACAGGTTGTGCTGAGCTGCGAGGAGCCGGCGCGGGGAACAGCAGAGAGGTGAGTGTGTTTGCCATCAAGCTCAAGAAGTCTGGAAGGAAGACCGTTATTGCTGCCGGTCGGAGGGTCCCATGAGCCTCCCTGGGTTTGGGCTCGGTATCTGTCTGTCTGCTGTATCATCCCTCAAGTTTGGCTTTCATAACACAGCCCCCAGGTGCCGGGGGAGTGCCAGCCACAGCTACCTGGACGCTGGGAAGAAGGCTAAGACATGGTATATTTCAGCTGAACTATTGTCTAGCATTGTGATGGGGGGAGGGAGGGGGAGAGGGAGATGAAGAGGGAGGGAGAAAGAGGGAGAGGGAGGGAAAGAGGAAGTGGGAGGAAGATGGAGAAAGGGGGGGAGGGAGGAAGGGAAGGAAGGAGAGAGGAAGAGAGGGAGAGAGGGGGAAAGAGAGAGAGAGCGAGAGAGAGAGAGAGAGAGAGAGAGAGAGAGAGAGAGAGAATGAATGTGGTGTTCACAACTAGCAGAGTCTCCTATTCATTTATTTCTCTTTACACTTAGGAAAATCGTTCTTAAACACTTGCTATGTGCTGGGCACTGGAGGTGAGTAAATAATGAACTTTGTTATCTGGCAGCGTATGTTCTATCGGGATAGGAAAGTATCACTTGATGAATTCATAAACCGCAATGGGTAAAAATGCTACAGAAACACACAGGATGACCTGAGCCTCTTAGAAGCAACATGGTTTTCTCTGTTTCTTGGGGAACTATTGTCACTTGGCATTGAGAATGTGCTCTAAGTGTCCGCATAGACGTCCTGACTGTGTGACCTAGGACTCTGACCAAACATTTATGCTAACTGTCCTCACAGGAATTCCTGAAATCAAAATAACGGCATAGCTATGCCATCAAAGCAATTCCATTTTAGTTTTAAGCATTGTGACTCAAAGTCCAGGTTGCAATATTTTTACTATCTTTTTTATTTTAGATTTTTAAAAATTGATTTTGAGAGAGAAGGGAAGGAAGAAGCAGAGAGAAAGAGAAACATCCATCAGCTGCCTCCTGCACACCCCCATCAGGGATCTGGCTTGATACCCTGGCCTGTGCCCTGATGGGAATCCAATAGGCAACCTTCCTGTGCACGGGATGATGTTCAACCAACTGAGTGACACTGGCCAGGACACAAAATATACTCTTAAGTCCTGTAGCAATTCTCTCTATATTAAGTGAATTCACCTCCATTTATGTTTACTCTAGAGCAGTGGTTCCCAAACTTGGCTAGATAACTGAATAATTTAGGGATTGTTAACATTTCCAAAGCCCCAGGCCACACCCCAGACCAATTACTAGCGCATCACAATCTCTAGGGTGCAACAAAGGCATTAGTAGTTGTCAAAACTCCATTGATTCCAAGGTGCGGACCCGTTTGGGAACCACTGCTCTAGAGGGGCCAACTGCGCACATATTTTGTGAAATTATTTCTGCAGTAAATTAATGTGACTTTTGCCCCATGACGTTACAACTTGGGTGGCTCAAAACACAAAACTGAACTCGATTATTCCCCTGGAATATTATCTGTGTTATCATTTTTTTGCCATTATATCCTGCTTCTTATGCAAATAAGCTCTGTGGTGGGTGAGCCATGTGAGGTTGCCTCAGAGGAGCCTAGAAGCCAGTGCTTTGGGGAGTAAATAAATTCACTCCAGCCGTATTAACCTTAAATATTCCTCTGACTTGTGCAGACTGAAGCCTCCCCACGCTGGTGCACAAACTCATCCGGAGACACATAAATAAGCCGCTGTCAAAAATATCCCCATTATTATCCAGGATCACCCAGTCAGTTCAGAAAACAATAACAATTGAAATATGTCTGCACTAGCAGATACCTTCCTTTTATTGCCTTAAAAGATATTTCTCTGTGGCTTTCTTTTGCTGCAAGAGCGCAGTGGGCAAACTCGGAGATGTTTCTATTTCTTTTGTGAACCTACGCTGGCCAGCTCTCTTAGAGGGGTTGTATAAGCAAACTCCTGCTCAGAGATTTTGTTTTTCTATTGCTACTCAATTGCTATTTTTTTTAAAAAAAATGTCTTAAAGACTCTAAGTTTCCTAACATCACAGTCATTGCGCTTTAATCTTTAGGTGTTAAACTGACAACAGCTCATTTCTCCCTGAAAACCCCAAATGGTCAAAGGTATTTTAGCTCCAAAACAGCACGTTGAGTTTAAGAACCGATATATCTGCTACTATTTAGAATTGATTTTAGAACAGTCTTGGATTCCCAGAATTATTATGAAGGTAGTACAAAAAGTTCTCCTGTGCCCCACACTCAGTGTTACCCACCTATCATCAACATCTTACATTAGTGTGGTCCATTGGTCGCAATTAGTGAGTCAATGTTAATACATGATTTTTAACTACAGTTGATACACAATCAAGTTCCCCGGACTTCCTCATTTTCCCCCTAATGACCCTGTTCTGCTCTATGACACCAGCGAGGACCCCGCAGCCCTTTATGAGGCTGAGTCAGGCCTATGTAAACTCCTTGGGTTGTGACACCTTCTCAGATCCTCCTTGTCTTTGATGACCTTGGAAGTTCCAGGGAGGACTAGTCTGACATTTTGCAGGATTTCCCTGTTTGGACTTGTTTTCCTGATTGGACTGGGGTTATGTGTCTTTGGTAGGAAGGACAATGAGGTCAAGTGCCACTCTCCTCACATCACATGGAGGGTACAACCATCAGTGTGACTTATCGCTGTCATTAACTTTGATCACCTGGCGGAGGGAGTGTTTGCCGGCTGCCACCCTAAAGCTTCTCATTCCTCCCCTCTCCCCAGCCTGTTCCTCTTAAAGGAAACCCACAGTTAAAGACGAGGAGTTATGATCTCCCCGTCGAGGGCAAAGTATCTCCATAAATTATCTGAGATTCTTTTGCATGGGAGATTCATGTATTCTCCCCCATTTATTTATTCATCAATAATGTACACTAGTGCGGGCTCATAGATATTCATTTTATTTTTAAAATACATTTTTATTGATTTTAGGAAAGAAGGGGGAGGGAGAGGGAGAGGTAGACCCATCAATGATGAAAGAGATTCATTGATCGGCTGTCTCCTGCATGCTCCCTACTGGGGATCAAACCCACAAGCAGGGCATGGGGAATGGAACTGTGACCTCCTGGTATGATATGTTATCCCTGCGAAGCAAAGGAATGATATCACCACCAATTCAAAGGTGGATGTTCAACCACTGAGCCACACCAGCCAGGCAAGGTAATCATTTTCTACTTTGACTTGTAATCCAGTGTTGCTTTTTCTTGTTGGTCACACTGTTCCAGCTTTGGCCACCAGACATCCTTTTGGCTCACTCTTGTGTCTCACTGACATACCCCCGTCAACACGGGGTTGCTTTTTAGTACGTTCCATCTCAGCAGCTTGGGTCCTCGAGCCAGCCATTTCTCCAGTAAGTCCCAGTCTCTCTTACTGGTATTGATGAATGGTATTAAAAACCGAGATCCGGCTGCCAGCTCCTAGAGTTGGTGAAATATGGCCTTGTGCATTACTGTACAATAAATGCCTCGTGCGGCTTCAAAGAAATTAATTGTTATTAATGACTGCCTTTTGCATCTTATCCTCATACTTGCTTAAAGCAAGCCACTAAATTATGTAACACTGCAGTAAATTTCCCAGATAAGAGACTCCGTTTTTGCCCACCGTTTCTGGCTGATTATGAAAAATAAATCTCCTTTCAGAGAAACAATGGGGAAGCAGCGGGGTAGGGGGTGAGGAAAACACACACAGTGAGAGGTATTCGTAGCAAGAACAGGGAGAGGTCTCCTCACTACCTCCTTATTCTGCTTTCCTAACAACTTCTTCAGATGACCAGTGTTCTCGTGTCCCCGCTGATTGCTTCTGAAATGGGACAGTGGCCTCATTTTGAGGCACACGGAAGTGGCACCACGAAATTCTCCAAGAACAAACCCAAATGCACATATGAATATATTGATGCGCCCCCTGTAGCTGGCTTACAGACTGTGTGCTTGTGTGTGGGTGCACATGCGTGCTCACACATGGGTTGCACATACACACACAGTTTGCAGAGGGGCTGGCCTGTGACCTTTGTCTTTCTCCCTGTTCATTTTGTCACCGGGTTTTCTGCACACGCCCATTTCCATCGCTCAGGGGGAACAGAGAGAGCTGTACACGAGGACAGATTATGTCTTAGAGTCTAGCTTCATTTCCCCTCTTCCTTTTTTATGAAGAAAATGATAGCAAACGTAAGCCGGAGCCCTTGAAGAAGAAAATGCATGAAAGGGTACCAGTGAGCTTTCAAAAAAAAAAAATCTGCAGAACACGACGGGCAGACCTCCAGCGTGGCGGGAGGGCCGGGGCCGGAATATGCAGCGTGGACACGTGCCCACCGGATCGGCGGCACTTAGCGGGAGATGAAAGTCGCCTTGAGAGCGAATGGAGTTGACTCTCCAGAAGTGGGTGTTAGATGCTGAATGTTTAATTCGCTGATAAAAGGGACCTGATTTCCTGCACACGGCTGCCATAAATAAAAATTTAAAAAAAAAAATGAGAGGAAGGGAAAAAAAAGCACATCTTAAAAGAGAAGCAATGAGCAGAGACTGACCTTTCTGGGAGCAGGCAGATGAGAGGAGGTATTTGGCTAATCCCAGCTGTCTCCCCTTGGCCGGGCAGCCCCGTGCGGAAAATGTCTCCATCTGCGCTAATCTGCTCTCAGTTGGATGAGCCGAGGCCCTTCAGAGTTAACCTGACATTTAACAATAATTACCCTTTCGGGTGACCCCGGCCCAATCGCCTGCTCTCGGAGAAATCTCCTTTTTTCTGTGCGCGCTCCCAAACCCCTCGACTTTTGTGTCAGAGATAGGGGGAGGGAAAAAAAGATGAGGCGATAGCGCTGGGGTGTGGGGAAACACACGGAAGTGTGTGGTTGTGTGCATATCTATTTGTCTATACATTATATATAAATACTTATAGCGATCACGCATGCACAGTGGGCATGGCTAACTGGTAACGGGGCCTGTTTCCATGGCTCTCTTGACTGTCTGGCATTGTGAGGCTTATCAATAATGCCTTGCGGTATGAAGACAAAAGCAAAGGAATGATATCGCCAGTTCCGGTGTGCTGGCTGGCTGTTCTCTGAGAGTCCGAGTCCATAGCACCTGAGTGTCTCTTATCAGAGGCCAGGAGAAACGGTGCATGAAAACAGGTCCGGATGGAAGGGCCGGGGCCAGAGGTCAGGGAGGCTAACTGTAGATGAAATGTGGCCATTTCTTTCTACCTGGGGCTGCCTTCATCTTTTCTTCGAAAGGTCATTGTGATAAAAAAACAAAACAAAACACACGTCTCGAAAAGAAATCCATTCTGGGGTTTTATTTGCTTAAAAAAAAGATAACAAAAAAGCCTTTCCCAGAGCTTCCCTATCAGGGGCCAGGGTAAGATAAGGCACTTTCTGGCATTGATATTTAGTAAGGAGTGTCCACAAGGCTGAAGGTTTGCATTACCGCGGCCCCCAGAAGGTCAAGTGCTTGTTCTAACCTTGTCCTAACCAGGCCTGGAGAGCTTGGCAAAAGGGGTCTGGAGCTCCCATCAGCACAATTCCTTTTACAACTTGTCATATTTGTGTTTTTTGTTTTGCTTTGGGTTTTTGGGGGTGTTTTTTTTTTGTGTGTGTACTTTAAATATCTATATCTATATATATTTTTAAATATTTATTCCTACCTCCTCTATAACAAATACAGGAAAAGCAAATAGGGAAAGACACACGGGATAACACACTCATGCAAGAAACTCTGTCCATGGCTCTGTTCCTCCAGTGTTCTGAGTCTTTTGTTTGTTTTGATTGATTGATTTCTTGAGAGAGAAACATCAATTTGTTGTTCCACTTATTTATGCATCCATTGGTTGATTCCGGAATATGCCCCGGCCAGGGATCAAACTTGCAACCGTGGCGCACTGGGTGGATGCTCTAGCCCCGTGGTCGGCAAACTGCGGCTCGAGAGCCACATGCGGCTCTTTGGCCCCTTGAGTGTGGCTCTTCAACAAGATACCACAGCCTGGGTGAGTCTATTTCGAAGAAGTGGCGTTATTAGAAGTTTAAAAAATTTGATTCTCAAGAGAAATTCCAATCGTCGTATTGTTGATATTTGGCTCTGCGGACTAATGAGTTTGCCGACCACTGCTGTAACCAATGGACTACCCAGCCAGAGCCAGTGTGTTCAGTTTTGAGCTGATCCTGCAGCCCATGCAACAAGGTTGGGGGCAGCAAGCACAGTCTGATTCAGTGCACACTCGGCGGGTCCACAAAGCCACCTTCTGAAGGTCTCAATCCCATTTTACTACCTGGGGAATTCTTTCCTTGAAATAACCCCAGACCCATTACCAGTCTGCCTACCTACTTCTCTAGGCTTGACTTATTAGTAATAATAATTACCACTTTACTTTTATTCCACACTCAGCCCCCCAAAAAAACACTGCAAGCCCCCAGTAAAGTGGCCATTATCTTTTTGGAACTATTAAACAATTGCTATTCTTGCAGCAGGAATGCTTCTGCATAAAATCCTCTCTGGCCTGCTCACAACCTTCATTACTCAAAACTTGATAAGAAATCGTTTGGGTTTTGATACACTGGCAGGCTTCAGCTGCTATGGGGTAACAGTTGGCTGATTTTCAAAGTGAAAAAGACTTTTGCTCAGTACGCTTTGCCCTATAAGCCCCCGAGTTCCCTTTTCTTAATAATAACAAGAGCGCACATCTGGTTATTATCTTTGCAAAAAGTCCTTTTTCTTTTAGGAACAACAGTTACAATTATTTGTAAAACCGCTCCTGCCTGTTGGAGAGAGTTTGGGAAAGTACTGAAAAGTTGGAAGAGGATAAAAATCATTTAGTTGCTAGCATTCCTTTTGCTATTTCTAAAAATGGTAATGAGTATTGATAGACATACAATAATCATCTTTGTTGGGAAGTGACTAAAAGCAAGATCAGATTTTCTACAAAGATCATTTCATTTAATTCCC
The DNA here is from genome assembly GCA_963924515.1 of Vespertilio murinus. NCBI lineage: Eukaryota > Metazoa > Chordata > Mammalia > Chiroptera > Vespertilionidae > Vespertilio > Vespertilio murinus. Next base: position 6,030,906 of record OZ004722.1, read on the forward strand.
AAATTAATCACAGTTACTAGGGGTCATTGGTTTTTTTTTAAGGCAATTTCTTAACCTTGGGCCTATTGACATTGGGGCTAAATAATTGTTAGCTGTGGCTGCTGTCCTGGGCAGTACCCGGAGCCCACAAGATGCCAGCAATGCCAATCCACAGTGGGCACTGCCAATGCCCCCAGGACAGCAAAATCACCCCAGCTGAGAACCACTGGTTCACGGCCATACTCCCAGTCATAAGTCAAGCTCATACTCCCAGTGACATGAGCAGGACGTAAAAACCAGCTTTATCTCTCTTCCTAGAGGTGATCGTATTTTGAATATGGTTCACATAATTGTTTTTCTCATTTAGCATGTGTTGGACCTGGCTTAACCATTTCTCTCTTATTCAATATTCCTCTCATTGGACAATATAAATAATGCACCAAATGATCATCTTTATACATCATCTTGTTTTCTTTAATATTTATGATTTCCCTTATGCTGTGTTTCCCAAGCTGAAATTTCTGAGTCATAATGCGTGTATTTTGAGAGACTTCTGGTATGCAGTGCGACAATCGCGGAGCCAACTTACACTCCCATCAGCCTCTTGTGAGAGTCTGCCCCTGCACTACCATGTGTATTGGAGGTTTGTAACTGATGATCTTAAAACCGTGTGGCCTTAAGCATCCAATGCGGGTTAAAATTCCCCTTGAGAAATAAAAGCATGCGTGTCGCCATTAATGCCATCCATGTAATAAGTTTTAGGTAGAAGACAACAATGGATCCCAACTTCATGTAACCTACTAATGGTTATTGGAATTCCTGGCCTTTCTGAATCCCACTGGCCACCCACAGTTTCCCACGGAAAGCCCAGCCAATGGGGTAATCTGTATTGACACTTCCAAAAATGAGTCATAATCATCTGCACTGGAATCCGCTAATATCAATTCTTTACATTGGACTACATTTCCTCCCCAAGAGCTCACCACCTGCCATTCAGCCAAAGGACAGTGGTAAAGGAAGCTGATCTTCCTGTGACTTGCTAGACTGAGGGTACCCTGCTTTACACACATTGCCTCATTTAATCTGCATGAAAATATTTGCATAATGTGAAATTTAGCGAGCCACTTTGCCAAGTTCACAAGCTAGAAAGTGGTAATCCTGACGTTTTATTTATATTTTATTTTTTAAAATATATTCTTACTGATTTCAGAGAGAGAGGGAGAGAGAGAGAGAGAGAGAGAGAGAGAGAGAGAGAGAGAGAAACATCAACCATGAGAGTGAATCATAAATTGACTGCTTCCAAACACCCCACGCTGGGGATGGAGCCCGCAACCCGGGCTTGTGCCCTGAACAGGAATCACACTGTGACCTCCTGGTTCATAGGTCAAGACTCAACCACAGAGCCATGCGGGCTGGGCAATGCTGATATTTAAACCAAACTTCTGTTTGGCTTTCTACCAGATTAACAAGACATTCCCCAACAAAAGCCTTAGCACTGACAGACACGTCAAAGGTCCTTCCACAACCAGCACCGCTGGTCCCACCCAGACCTTGTTAGAAAGGCAAATGTAGGTCTCGGAGAGCGGGGCCTAGAAATCCCTTCAGAAGCCCTCCAATTAAACATGGTACCTTCTCAGGTCTGAGAACCACGGCCGTCCCCTCTGCACACCCCCTGGCCTCCCTCAGTGCCATCTGTGCCTGACCACGTTTCCGCTAAGCACGAGTGCTGTTCGCCATGTTTGTGTGGGTCTCACACAAAAAGCATCACTGGTAAAGGAAGATTTTCTGCTTTGCACCTGAACTTCCAAAGTATGTATGTGTGTGTGTGTGTGTGTGTGTGTGTGTGTGTGTCTATATATATATATATATATATATATATATATATATTTTATTTCTCAGTTTTCCTATTTAGAGTTTATCTTCTGACGTCTCACTCCTCTTTCTGGATTTCCCCCTATGATGATGCCCGAGTCTCAGCAGAAGGATGAGTTACAGCCAAGGATGCTAATGCTGTTCTAATGGCTGCCCTCACTGCTTGCACTGAAAGGACCACCTTCGATTGTGGTGACCAGTTGTTTCTTTGCAAGTCTTTCTGTCTTGTCTTAGAGCCACCATATGCCCGGAGAGCACCATTGAACTCGTTTTGCTGGCGCTGCCTACCTTCCCCAAGCTGCTCTGGCGATCCCGGGAGAAACCTCTGCCCCCGCCGCACTCCCCACGTTCACAGGCCATCAGCGGCGCCTGCCAAGTCTGGGCAGGGCGCTGCCCCGGAGGAAATGCCAGGAAGGCGATATTGCCGCAGAAGCAGACGTCACCAGCGGCAATAAGATAAGGAGGCATTCTTATGTGGGCCCCAGCGTGTGCTCAGCGGTAGGAAAAGTGCTCAGGCCCTCACGGCTTCCCTGTGGACGCTGGCAACCGGGGCGAAATACAAAGAGAACGAACAATGGAAGCCGGAAATCGTTGAGATTAGGAAATTAATTCAAGCCTGGGCCAAGAAGTCGGCATTCATAAGCCGGCGGGTCCCACCCTTGTCATGCATGTCAAGCGAGGCCTCTTAATCACTCATCAGGAGCCACCTACGGGGTTCACTGCCGGGTCAGGAGGGCGGCCTCTGGTTCGCAGTGTTTCGGGGTCTCACCCAACTCTTGGTAGTGACCCCAACAGGCCAGGAAGCAAGCATTTCTGCAGGCCACGCGGCCACAAGCTAGACAGCAGAAATATGGCATTAGCGGCTCACCGTCGTCATGCCTTTTCCTCTATGGCATCAAGGAGGTAGTTAATTAGGCCCGACTGGAAGGCCCATCAGTAAACCGCAGAGGTAGAAATGGCCCCCCGTGAAATTCTTCGGAAATAAACATGGATCTATTCACGAAAAAAATACCTCACCGGCGCTCATGCCTTTCACCCCCACAGCCCCTTCCCCTGCTTTATTTCTTAAGTCACCCAGACCTTGTCTTGCCAGTAATGTCATAATCAGCGGGCCGAGAGCAAGGTTGCTGATAATTGTTCTTTATGTTGCTCTTTGTTTAGTATCTGATTCAATACATCCAGGCGGACACCATTTCATCACCTTCTTAGTAACAGAGGTGAAAAAAATCAATGGCAATCAGATTACCTTGTTAACAGGAAGGCGAAGGGGCCAGGGTGTTAAGTTCACAGGGCATCCCCTTTCATTTAAAACATTTCACTTTTTCTTATTATTTATCTTTATTATTATTTATAGCACCGAGGCCAGAGCATTTCCCGACACCCAGCGCGGCCCTGCGTCTGTCTCCCGCAGAGCCCAGCGTTCCTGCCGGGGCCCAGGCCGGGTCGGGGCCGGGGACCCCTCGTGCTGCCTTTTCTCACGAAGTAACGGGGCCAGTCCGGGGGGACGCTGGGTGCAGCGCTGACTCTGTGATCTGAGCTGTCATACCGTGTTGTATTTATTGCCGTGTGTGTTGTTTTCTGTTGGCCTGCATTAGGATCACTGTTATTACCCGCAGCAGCAAAGCCCCGGGCTGGGCAGGGATGTTATAATGTGCCCAGAGAACACAGCTTGAAGGAGGGGCTTCCGGATGAAAGACGCGATACGGGGCAGGCCAGGCCAAAGTAACGGGACAGATGCGGGCAGCCCTGCCCGGGCGCCAGGAGACGCCTGCCTGAGGGAGTGCTTGGAAGAACAAGTGCTAGGAGACGTGCACGTGTCTCCATGGGTTCCTTGGACTTGAACTTGAGTTTGTGCCTCTGCATCCTTGGGGGATGTGTCTGTGGTAGTGGGGGAAGGGATGGGGGGGGGGGAGGTCTCACAGGCTGAGTTTCAGGCAGTGAGGCCAGGCCTGAGCTCAGGTGAGGTGGCCCTGGGGGCGGCTAAGGGGGGGGAGCTGAGGCTACCAGCGGACTGCTAGTTTTTGGAAAAGCAAATCACCCTCGGATTATAACCCGAGGTCGTGCCATTTGCTCAGGTGTCATTCTCAATCAACGATGCTTCTCAGGCACCATTTTAGCAACATGCATTGTAATGTTTGCCAAACATTCAGACCCTTTGACAGAGAGTATTCTTAAAAGTCTATTCTAGCCAGAACCGGTTTGGCTCAGTGGATAGAGCGTCAGCCTGCGGACTGAAAGGTCCCAGGTTCGATTCCGGTCAAGGGCATGGACCTTGGTTGCCGGCACATCCCAGGTGCAAGGTGTGCAAGAGGCAGCTGGTCGATGTTTCTAGCTCTTTATCCCTCTCCCTTCCTCTCTGTGAAAAACCAATAAAATATGTTTTGTTTTGTTTTAAAAAAGTCTATTCTAGACAGGAGCCAGGGCCGCAAAGACGTGAAGGCCCTCCACAGGCCTCCTCTGACCCATCGGTGCTCGCCAACGCGCTCTTCCCGTCGCCATGGGGAAGACGGAGCTGATCCGGAAGGAGAAGCTGGCCCAGCAGGCCGAGCGCTAGGAAGACATGGTCACCTTCATGAAGGTCGTGACGGAGCAGGGCGCCAAGCTGGCCAACGAGGAGCGCCACCAGCTCTCGGGGGCGTGCAAGGACATGGCGGGCGCCACCGGTCCGCCTGGAGGGTCACCTCGAGCATCGAGCAGAAGACGGACACCTCGGACAAGAAGCTGCAGCTGATGAAGAGCTTCCGGGAGAAAGTGGGGTCGGGAGAAAGCTGCGCTCCATGGGCACCGCCGAGCTGGAATTGTTGGATGAGGGTTTACCAGCCGACGCAACTAATGCAGACAGGAAGGTCTTCTATCAGAAGATGAAGGGAGACGACTTCCGGTACCTTGCTGAGGTCGCTTGTGGTGATGATCGACAATAAACTATAGACAATTCCCAAGCGGCTTTCCAAGAGGCTTTGGATAAAGGCTAGAAGGAGATGCAGCCCACACACCCGACCCGCCTGTGGCTGGCTCTCAACTTCTCCTTGCTTTACGATGAGATCCTCCATAACCCCGAGCTCTGCACACTGGCCAAGATGGCTTCTGAGGAAGACATTGCAGAACTCGATACACGGAAGGAAGATTCATACAGTTCAAGCCCCCTCATCATGCAGCTGCGTCGGGACAGCCCCACATGCTGGACGTCGGACATGCAGGAGGAGAACATGACGCGGCAGAAGGCGCTGAAAACTGACCACCGACAGAGTGTTGTCCTCCTTCCTTCCAGAAACCTCTGTGCACATCTCCCTTCCTTCCTCCACGTGGCTTTCCCAGAGCAAAGAAACCACCCGTGTGTATGGAATCAACCGTTCCCAGTCCCCTCACACGGCAGCTGTGGGAAACGCCATTCCCTGGTTTGTGTTTGTCTTGGCCTTCCCGGTGTGCCGTTACTGCCGCGGAAAAGTATTAATAACTCCATTTCACACCAACCGAGTAACTTCCAAACACTTACGTAGAGGACTAAAAAATGCACTCGGCATTTCAGTAATCTGAACCCGTTCTGCAAGTGGCTGTGTTTTGTATTACTGCGAGGATATGGAAATGTAGTGAATTACATTTAAAGAGTGTTTTATAGAACTCCTTAATGTCTACATTCCCTCCCTTACTCTTTGGGGGTTTCCTATCAGTGAGCAAGTTTCCGTGTTCTTAGTGTATTCCTTTTGGGCAGGAATCCGGAAGCATTAGGTTGAATGGGAAAGCGTTTGCTAATTCTGGGATGCGGGTGACAAATTGAAATGCCTCCTGTGTCACACAGGGTAGCTGTGACAACCGGAAGTTTTCTTATCCACTCTTCATTTGCTGCTGTTTCAGCTGACAATTACCCTTCTTAAAAAAAATTCATTATACCTCCAAAATGAATTGGGAACAAACCCATGGGTACAACGCAACAGTATTCCTTTTAAAAGCAAAAATTTTTTAAGTGAGAAAAAAACAAAACGGAAGCCTATAATTTTAAACCAACGAAATGGGATGAATAAAGTGAACATTAAGCGGTATTTAAATATGTAATTACAAAAGGATTCAGCATTCTGAGAAGTACTTACCCTGTAATTCAAGGTAGAGAACCCCACCACGAAGTTGTATGTACACCGTTATTACAGTAATAAAATACACAAGATAAAATACTTCAGATAATGAACGCAAATGAATAGTAATTGTGTTGGCGGGTTAATGGTATAACGTTTCTTCTTGGTTTCTCAAAGTTTCTGTAATGCTGTCATATTACTTTTATAATGAATTTTAAAAAATACTGAAACCATTCAAAATGACCCTGGTACCAGAATGGTTAAAATACAATGATGATCTCTTTATTATGTGCCTATCACCTCACTTTGTATAACCTGTGAGTATCATCTGAATGGAGAGACAGGAGCACTCTGAGCCTTTGGGGAGCACTGTGCACAGCCCATTCCCTCCCACAATTCCTTCCTCTGAGCACCTTTCTTGGACTCCATTTGTCCAGGCAAACGTTGCCAACAACCAGCTGCTACCCCCGGCTTCCGATTCTGTTCTGTCCACTTACCACAACTCCATCTGTCCCGGAACGCAGTTGGATTTTTCATTGACATACACAGACAGAGATGAACACTTGGGTTTAAAACCCATTAAGACTTTCTGTATTTATACTCCTATCAGCTTTCTAGGCAACTGAGTCTATGTCTCAAATCAAGATCACCTTAATTTTATAAATCCCGTCAGTTGTGAGCTATGTTTGTGCAAGTTTCACTTACCTTTTCTTCTGTGCCTTCCATGGGGGTTGTTCATGAAACTCTGACCACTCTACAGCTCGGAGCTCTACAGCTGACGCCGTCCAATCAAATCTCTCCAACCACACCTGCAGGTGTAACAGACAAATATTAAGTTTCTGGCAGGAAGATCTAAATTGCAAACTTGTTGGATAGCCATGTATAAAGTTGAGGGCTTGACAATCTCCCACGTTCTCTATTTCTTCATGTAAAAAAAAAGGAGGGGGGGTTATAAAATCTTGTCCATTTTATATAATCCTTTGAGATCACAGTGGGAAAATCAACCCCAAAAAGTCTGAGAGAGATGTTACGGTCAATTTTCTTATTGAATTCAAGAAGGTGATTTTGTTTTAAAATTTTACCATTATGTTTTCTCCTTCTCTCTTTTGTTAACTTTAGAACTATACCACTCTTTTAGGGTTTCTCTTCATCAGAATAATCAGTTGAATCAATACCAAGCTGGTTTGACAGATACAAGGGATTGAACCCACAACCTTGGTGTTTCAGGATGACACTCTAACCCAGCAACCTGACCAAGGGCCTCCATATCATCCTGAAACACCACGGTTGTGGGTTCAATCCCTTGTATTTGTCAGACCAGCTTGGTGTTCATTCAACTGATTATTCTGATGAAATGAAATGCATATGCGCTTTCGTATTTTTCAACTAGAACAATATTATAACAAAGACAAAAAAAAAACTTGGTGTTTTTTCAATGTCTAGCAACTGAATGTTTTTTGACTGAACATGGAACACTCAATCAATAAGTCTGTTACATTCCAAAGGGAAAACAAAATATAGGCGAGAAGGAAAAATAGAGAGGCAAATGATTGATTCAACTCAAAAGACACTCAGGAGCAGGCCCGTGTTTCTCACTGAACCCCGGGACAGACTCACCCGTGGCTACGCAGCACCCTCCCACCAATTTGTTGAAGTTGCAGAATGTTCCCAGCGTAGGATGCACCAACTCTGCGGGGAGATTTTAGTTCATTTTGAGGCACTTCTGCTGCCCTAACAAGATATACAGTAACACTGCACTCCTCGCCGGGTGACTTCCAGGAACAAAGCACTTTGCGGATCTATTAGGAAGCCACGGGGTCAGAGCCTAATGCTTCTGTTCGCCAGGGTCGGGCCTCGCAGCTTTCCCGGGTTGGCCAGGCTCCGAAAGAGAGAGAGAGAGAGAGAGAGAGAGAGAGAGAGAGAGAGAGAGAGGTGTGACAAGGCTTTCAGTTTGGAAAAGCAGCAGGAAGAAACAGTTTTAACATTTTATAATGAGAAAAAAGTGTTCCTCTTATCTTATTAGACTCCCCAAACTTTTATCACTCAGCATCACTCTTGACTTTGAACAGTGAAAATCATCTGGCGCTTCTTTGAAAGCCCAAGATTAGATAAAAGGAAAAAATGTTGTGGAGCAAAAGCCTCTGAAAATTTAACCTGTCTGTACTGCTAACTACTACATAGAAAAGCTGCCCCAGGAAAAGTACGAGTTAACTGTGACTAACTGTATCACTGTGATGCCTTTGAACAGAACAGTTAACTGTAAGAAAGACCATTTGGAAGCTCAGGAAATAATTGTCGGTGAATCTCTCTCTCTCCTTCTCCCTCTCTCTCTTCATCCACTTTCTCCCAGCTAAAAGAGAGACCCTTAGATACGATCTGATCAAGAAAATAGTAGCCTAACAGATAATTCTAGAGGTGTCAGATGCAGAACAAGAGAAATTTTGGATGAGCAGGAATGTCACATTATCAAGAAATTTTACCCAGACACTCCTAGCATCCTTACATTGTCAAGTTAAAAGTTAGAGAAGCCGAAACCGGTGTGGCTCAGTGAGTAGAGCGTCGGTCTGCGGACTGAAAGGTCCCGGGTTCGATTCCGGTCAAGGGCATGTACGTTGATTGTGGGCACATCCCCGGTAGGGGGTGTGCAGGGGGCAGCTGGTCGATGTTTCTCTCTCATCGACATTTCTAGCTCTCTATCTCTCTCCCTTCCTCTCTGTAAAATATCAATAAAATATATTTTTTTAAAAAGAAATAAAAGTCAGAGAAAAAATATTTTCAACCATTTAAAATCAAAGAGAGTTTTGAAGACACCTAACATTCTGAGTATGAAGGGCGGGGGTGGCAAGAAGGTATTTTTCACACATAAATTATACATTCATCCAATCCCTACTTTGATATATAAATATAAATCTTCCTATAAGCAGCTAAGACAAGTCTTTCTGGACAGGATCAGTGGGTCTTTAAATGCCTTGCGCATGTTGGACTATAGCATCGTGAAGCCTTGTGGGATTCTAGCAACTTGCACGATTACATTATTAAAATCTAGAAACACATTCCATACATCCTTGATTCTGCTCTAGTAAAACAGTGGGAGGCACCTTTCTCTATGATTTTATTTAAATCCCCTTGAATATTTATATATTCATTATCTTGGTCCATTAGTAGAGTCCCTAGAGTCCAAAAAAATGCAGTTGCTTATAAATGATTAAACTCATGTGAGACCTTTAATTTAGGATCTCATTTAATTCTCACAATAACTCTGTGTGGTAAGTACTCTTACTGCTCTCTTCTCATGGATAAATCAGAGGCATCCGCAGGATGAGTCAATTTCCCAGGCTTGCAAAGATAGCTGATGCTAGAATTATGTCAGGAATTCAGATCCCATGATTTTTACAGTCTACATGCTTAACTATTACCCTGTTTCAGAGATAACTTCTCAGGGCTGGTTTTCTGAGATTTGGGAAAAAGTTATATAATGATCTTACATATATCATCACAATTTTACTGGGGTGGAGGGGTGGGGGGATAATCCACACTAAAAATAATGAAAAATATTTCAAGAATTGGTTCTACTTCTAACTATATGAATTTTTAAATATATTTTATTGATTTTCCACAGAGAGGAAGGGAGAGGGATAGAAAGCTAGAAACATAGATGAGAGAGAAACATCGATCAGCTGCCTCCTGCACAGCCCCCTACTGGGGATGTGCCCGCAACCAAGGTACATGCCCTTGACTGGAATCGAACCTGGGACCTTTCAGTCCACAGACCAACGCTCTATCCACTGAGCCAAACCGGTTCTGGCTAACTATATGAATTTTTTAGGCTTGACTCTATCAGGTTTTGAAAAAATCCTTAGTGTTTTTTTCTGTTTTCCCCCTCCCCCATAAACATACTATAAATGATCATCACTGTCATTATGGTTTTGTTAAGCCCTTATTTCGTTACTTATAATGTACACTGTAGGAGGAATTTCAGCTGTGAACCTTCGTCCTGTGTTGGGTTTCAAATGTAGAGAGACTTTTACATAGAACAAATCTAAATGCGATTCTGTTGGTGAAATTTAACAGAGTCGACCACAAAGGAATGGTTGGACGGTGTTCCCCAGTGGATTAACTTTGATCAAGAGGAGGCTATTATGTCAATAAGAAGTCTTCTCTTTGTCTCCAGTTCTTACCTGGGACTTGCTACACAATGATATCCATGGAATGTTGAAACTCAGCGACGCTATGTGTGTGGCTTAACAGCTCCTAAAACTATTTACCTAAAGGCACAATACCTTCTACTGTGCATTGTAAATGAAGAACTGAAATGAACGTAGTACCATTGCATTTAATTGGGAGATTTAGTCAGGCGGGCGAGAAAATCCCCTAACCAGAAATAGCGGCATGCGGGCTAGTGTTCTAGCCACTAGTAATTGCTTAATGGCACTGCGAATCCCGGCGAAAAGCCCGCGAGATAGACTTCCTATTAGTGTAAACCGAATTCAAAGCTTTGGTTTGCTTGCTTGAGCATTATGTGCACTTATGAGATTAGATTAATAATAGCCCAAACGGGTTGTGTTATGGCAAGCACAATCGCAATGTTCCATGGCTTTAACCATATTATTTCAGCAAGTGTTGGGTCTTAAACGAACCTCATTATTACAATCGAAGTGACTTTGGGTGAATTCAGTCCAGTAATGAAAAATGCCTCCGTCTCTCCTTCCATTCCCCCCGTCTTGCCGATGGTCCTCTAACCTTGGGCCATCTTCAGAATGAGTTATCTTTATATATTTTATTGATCTTTCACAGAGAAGAAGAGAGAGGGATAGAAAGTTAGAAACATTGATGAGAGAGAATCATCAATCAGTTGCCTCTTGCACACTTCCTATTGAGGATGTGCCTGCAACCAAGGTACATGCCCTTGACCGGAATCGAACCCGGGACCCTTCAGTCCGCAGGCCGACACTCTACCACTGAGCCAAACTGGTTCCGGCTACATTCCTTTTTAACATGTCCACTGCGAAGCAAGACACAAACCATTTGAAACTGGACTTTTTTTTTTTTTTTTTGACCCAGGTGCATTTTTCCACATCTTATAAATGAGCAGTTTATTAATAAAAAGCTATTTTAAAAAGTTAAATATTAATTCAGTCTAAACACTATTAGGCTACTCATTTATATCGTGTCACAGCAATCTCTCAAGTGTCCTTAAAGGGCCATTAATCACTCCCTGTGATTACGGCCGTACAATTGAGTGGAGTAAGTCTCCCGCACCAGCCTGTAGGTTTCTGGGGGGGGGGGGGGGGGAGAGCCAGTCTGTCTTAGCACAGCGCTGGGCACAAAGGGCTGGCACAACAGCCTCAGGGACAGATTATCTTGGGAGTGACCATCAAAACAGGCTGTGCTTTCCAAATTTCCTACAGCGAGTATATAACCACATAGGTAGCAAGAAAAAAAGCTACTGCTTTCAAAAAGCAATTTCTGTTGTTTCTATTATTAAGAAACGTAAGGAAGAAAACAGTCAAATAAGCCAAACGTCGCCACAGCTTGTTACACTCATCAACAATGTTGATATACACGTGCGGCACGAAACAGCAGATATAAATAATTTAAACACTCAACACAACCAAAGTAAAAAGTGAAAGTGTGCCCGGCTGCTGTGGCTCAGGGGTTGAGCTTCAACCTAGGAACCAGGAGGTCAGGGTTCGATCCCCAGTCAGTCAAGGCATAAGCCTGGGTTGTGGGCTCCATCCCCAGTGGGGGGCGTGCAAGGAGGCAGCCGATCCATGATTCTCATCATTGATGTTTCTCTCTCTCTCCCTCTCTTCTCTGAAATCAATAAAAACATACTATATTTTTAAAAAGTGAAAGTCTCTCTCACAAATCCCTTAACCCTAAATGCAGCCACTGTGCGTAAATCCGTTATGATTCCTCCCGGCATGGGTATTGGTCTATGCAATGCATGCACGTGTCCTCTCCTAAGACATGCGGCCTGCGGGTGGGGGAAGGGTCTCTGTGGAGCCTTGGGCACTAGACCAGGTATCTGTCTGCCTTATTACGGCCTCTCAGTGACGTACTAGGCTCCAGAGGAAGACACAAGTGTGGGGCCCTGGAGGTTCACTTGCCTAACGGATAGATAGCGTGGACTATTCATCTTCCTCTTCGTCCATTCCTCCTCCTAAGTCCAAGGGTAAAAGCCCGTGGCTTCCCACTGAAACCGTGGGCAGATCTGGAAGGAATAGTGCCCGAGTCTCAGAAAGGGCTTTCTCCAGGCCTCATGGCTCGGGGGCCGCAAAGCAGCCTGGGAGACGTTCCCACAGTGTCTCCTGCCACCTGGGCTGAGCGCGGTGGGCGGTGGGAAGCTCTGGCCGCCGGCCCTCTCCACGGTTTGCGTGCTGTCGACTTGATTTTGTCGCCGCCTGTTTGTTTTCTTTATTCCCGAGCAGCCACGGTGGAGGGTGGGAGTGGGAAGCATTTGAGATCTGGTTTTACTCCTCTATCTTAAATAACAGGAAGTTCCAACTATTGTAATCATTTCTAAATCATCCATGGCCATGGGAAAAGGGCTAAAATAAATAGCCCATGGTCGTTGCTTCGTAAAAAAAAATAAATTAAAAAAAAACGAGAAAAAAAAAAACCCTGTGTCTCTTGAGAAGAACTAGAATCCAAGGAAAAGTTCGAAAGGAAATTTTGATCAGCTATTAATTGATTCATTCATATAAGAGACTCATTTCTCATTCGCACCTTCTTTGGAGTTAATAAATTCCTATGATATTCTACTAAAGGGCCTTAAACTTGAAAGTATATAATACTGATCCTTGAAGCTTCTGCTTCCTGTCACCACAGAATCTGGCAGAAACCACCTAAAAAAATATTATGGTGCAGCCAAGTGTTTCTCAGTGGTGGAGCGTCTATCAGGAGGTCACAATTCAGTTCCGGTCAAGGGCAAATGCCCAGGTTTCAGGCTTGATTCCTAGTGTGGGGCTTGAAAGAGGCAGCTGATTGGTGATTCTCTCTCATCACTGATGTTTCTCTCTCTCTCCCTCTCCCTTCCACTCTGAAATCAATAAAAATATACCTTAAAAATTATGAACCTTGCCGAAACCGGTTTGGCTCAGTGGTTAGAGCGTCGGTCTGCGGACTGAAAGGTCCCGGGTTCGATTCCGGTCAAGGGCATGGACCTTGGTTGCGGGCACATCCCCGGTGGGGGGCGTGCAAGAGGCAGCTGATCGATGATTCTCTCTCATCGATGTTTCTAACTCTCTATCCCTCTCTCTTCTTCTCTGTAAAAAATCAATAAAATATATATTTTAATAAAAAAATTATGAACCTAGAATACTAAGATAACAATAGAAACCTATGGATTTCCCCCCAACAGCTCTTCTACGGGGACTAAACACCTATACCACTGACAAGAAAAAAAAGGAAATTATTAATTCTGGGCACAAATTTGATCACTGCTCTATGTAGGCGTTTGCAGGCTGAAGTCAGATTTGAAGTGTATGTAGATAGGTTTTTAAGGAATGTCACAAAATTGCATTATACTAGGAATGGTCTGACAACAGTGAATAAACAAGCCTTAACATTTGTATAATGCAGATTGCGATCGGCCTTGGAATGCTATTCTTTCCCCACTTCTGAGAACCCTTCCTTTTCCTTCACGTCTTAGAGCAGCCACGTTTTCACAAGGCTGATGCGACCTGGTTCTTTTTGGGAAAAAAAAAACAGACAGGTTTATGAATCCGAGCCCAACATTTGGGCCATGACTCATACACGCTTCCTGCTTCCACTCACACGGGCGCCATGAAAGGTGCCCCCCAGGACAGATTTCCTCCCAACCCTCCAACGATGAGGGGCTCCCGCTGACCCCCAGAAGCCTGCCTCCAGCGATCGCCACGTTCATTACCGGAGCGCCATTCCGGGCATCTGGGGCGACATCCAGCCCGGGCGGAATCAGCCCCCCGCGACCTTGTCTGCCATTTAGAAAATGACTCGCCAACCACAGAGGGTTAATTCGGAGCGCACCTCGCCCATCAGAGGGTTTATTTTTATCACTGGAGCGTCTGGCTATTGCAGTATCTCGTCCGATGCTGATATTTCTGCTGTCAAAAAGCGGTTTGTGTGTGTGTGTGTGTTTTTCCCCCCCTAAACCTCCCACAGAAGGTCCCAAACTGCAGCCCCGGGCCCGGGGAGCCCCGCGGAGCCCCCAGATTGCGCGGAGTGTCTATGGTAGGCCCGCTCTGTGCACCTGCCATTCGTAATCTGCCAGGAGGAGGAGAGAACGGAGTTAGGGGCCGACTGGGACACACGGGGTGACCTACTCCTCTGAACTTCTCCATTCCGCTCTGCCTTCATACTTTAATGGGGGACCCAATCCGCGTTAACGATCGAGCGCGGCGCCGATGAGCGCCATCAGGAAGAGGAAATTCAATTTTCGTGGGGGGGGGGGGGGGCGGCGGCCTTACCTTTTCGCGCTTAATTGGCCGTATTGTCTCCAAAAGTTAATTGGTTACTTAGTCCAGGTAGTTAGTAAAATGTTTAGCTGCGTCAAAAAGCCCAGGCTTCCCACCGTTAATGGGGCATGAAATGGAATGTTTGATACTGCAAATAAAATCAGTGATATTCAAGGATGTTATGGTAGGTAATGCGTTGAAACTGCCATTTAATGGGTCCTGGAAGATTAGGGTAGTGTCAGCCGGAACCGCCCGGTCCCTTTTCTGACATTGTTAGTTGCCTCTTCATTTACTTAACGGCTGTCTGCACTGATTACATAGGCATAAAACTCCCCACAAAAAAACAACAGAGACACGCTCTATTAGCAGTCCAATTAGAACTATTTGCATATTACAGTTCATTTCTGCTTAAGTGAGTCCCTAATACAACTTTAGGGAGAGAGGGGGGAAGAAAAAAAATTCTATTGTGTCATTTGAAAGAAAGGGAGAAGAAAAAGACTTAAAGGTGATCTCACGCGCTCTCCCTTCCTTTTTCTCACTTCATTTTTTTCCTCCTTTTTTTTCCCTCTCTCTCTCTCTCTCTCTTTCTCTCTCCATCTCTGTCTCTCGCCCTCGCCTCAGACATCAGGGTGGGAAAGGAGAAATTGCAAACGCTGAGCCCGAGACGATCCTGTGGGTATTGCTGGCAAAGGCAGGGGTGTGCGTCGTGGTGATAATTCACTCCAACAGAACCCAGCGTGGAGCCGGGCGCGGCGACGCTTCCTTGAGTGAAGGTGAGTGTTTGGGGGGGATGGTCCCAGTCTGCGGTAAGACCAGCCGGCGCTTTGAATTTTCGAGCGAGGCAGTTACCATCTGCAGCCTCGTCCCCGGTGGGTCAAGCCTTCCAGGTGATGTCCCTGTCACCTCACGTCGGGGTCGCAGCCGCAGAGAGCAGAGCGGGCTCTAACGACTCTGGCCGCGCACCCCGGGGGGAGGTCAGGAGCCCGCACTGCGGACACCTCTGCCATCAGCACTTTCACCCCGGCCCGGGGAGCACGGAGTCCAGGTTCAGCGAGGCTGGAGATCTCACCTTGCCAGACAGCGCTCTGTGTCTAAGACTCGGCCCTTAGAAATCACATTTCGATGCCTATCCACAGAGCCACTGGAAATACCTTACTGACGTGACTGTTGATGGTAATGATGGTGACAGCATAGAAGCCAGAGGCCTTTTGGGGAAGCGGGAAAGAGGCCGCGGTAAAAGCTAACGGATTAAGAGCCGCGGCTCCCTGACGCTGACGCTCTGGGCGCTACATGGAGCGTGGTGAGCTGGCGAGTGCAATCTGCAGCGAGTGTTTTTGAGATGCTCCATCGACCTGCCATCATCCCCAAACCTCTCTGGGTCCTGGGATTCCCAGCGGCCGAGGAGGAACGGGCCCGCGCACGGGGCTTCTCCCAGGCCCTGGGGGAGGAGGATGGCCGGGGAGAGAGCGAGATGGGGGGGCCGCCGGAATGACAAGAGAATGAATGAATGAATGGATGGGTGTCCCGTCAGTCACTGCTGCCCATCCGCGTGGCTGGCGTTCCATCCCCAGCCTGAACCTCTCGCTGGGGCTGGAGCAATCTCTCCTTCAGTAACACAAGCAGGGAGCACACACAGGACACCACCCCAAGCATCGGACTTAGCAGAGGAGTAAGGAACCCCAGAGGGAGGGGGCATTTTCACTGGGGGGGGTTACTGTGACGTGAATCTCGGGGGGTTGGCATGCCTTCACTTGCACAAAGCCCTGGGCCCCATCCATGCCCCGAGTTTCTCCTCGACAACTGACTGGTCCTCTGACGCTGGACCGATTCGAACCTAACATGTGAAAGTCATGTGTGAGTGTCATGTTCAAGTCTGCCCAGTCCCAGGGGGCCAAGTGGGTACTGGGCCAGCGAGTCAAACTGGCCGGTCGTGTGCCTCGTTCATTTGGCCCGCGTTAGCCATGGGGTCTGACATGCGTGGTACTGGGCATTGGTCACAGGTCCACCCATGTGAATACCTTCCATCCACTTCCCTTGCTCCCTGCAGCCCTGATTTCACAGGTCTCTCTCTCTCTCTCTCTCTCACACACACACACACACACACACACACACACACACTTATCTGGATCTGCCAGTAGATGGAGAAGGTGAGGACGTGACCACCAGCGACAGGGACCAGGGAAGGGACATGCGGAGGGTGGTGAAGCCTGTTTGAGAACCACCAGCACGTCCCCACCAGGCCCTCCTTCTCTCTCGTGCCTGAGCCGTGATTCCCAGTGTCACACGTGCACGATTGTGAGAAAACGCAGCCGCCGGCCGCCGCCGCCAGCGGCCACGCAAGCCCGGCGCGGTGGAGACAGACCGCACCACGAAAGCCGAGCAGAGGGCAGGCGCAATCCTCAGCCCGTGCTGTCCAATTCTCCTCACCGCATGCGCGGGGCATGATGTGAGCCGTGCGGGCTCTGCCTGCGGCGGGCACCGCCTCGCTGCCCGGCCCCTGGCATCCTCGGTGCCCTGCCCCCCGCTCCCACGGAGCTCTCATTAACGCCGCCGCTGAGGCCCAGGCTGGCCCGCCGGCCCGCTGCGCCGCGGGGCGCGCTGCCAGGGGTGGCTGGCCGTGCCAGGCGCGGCGGGCACGCGGCGTGCAGACAGGCGCTCCTGCCCTGGAAGCGGGCTGAGCACCCCGCCAGGCTAACAGCTCTCCGGAAAAGGGCTGCCTGCTAGTAAAATGGGCTCAGTCGGTAAACAGTGATTAAGGCTCTGGCTCCGCTGACTGCTGTCACCATCGCAGACGCGCGGCTTCTCCACACACACACACACACACACACACACGCACACACACACGCACACACACACAGAAACCAGAGGGAAAAAATCTCTCAGTCAAAGCTGAGATCTAGAGGAAGTGGGGTGGGAAGTTAGGGAGAGAGGAGGATGTAGGTTCCTTAAAGGTGAGATGCTCTCTTGCCCTCAAAAATAAAACGGATATTTCAGCACATTCATTTCCCTCGCTTTTTTTTTTTTTTTTGACTTGTGATGAGAATCACCTGCCAAATAGAACACCCAGCAATGAATGCAAGCAGAAATGTGTGCGATGCAGCATGCGCTGCTGTGTGTCTGGTTCGGTTATACGGGGAATATAATGGCCATTTGTCAGGCAGGTGGGGCAGATCGGAAGCAGTGTAGCCAGCTTGGGTGTGGACTATTTCGTAGAACCTCGTCGCTGCATCGAATAAGTCGGAAGAATAAATTCCACGTGGACCAGCATACCTTCCTATCTATCCATACGGCTATTTACAGATAGAAGTGACATATAACCTGATCTTTAATCCTTTTCATGACGCTATAACCAAAGTCACGGGAATTCCGTTTGGCTTTCACATAAGCATACTCCTTGCTCCTATGGCTTGAAGCAGGAAGTCCTTCAAGTCTGTCACCTGGACAACCCCCCACCCCACCCCACCCCTGTCCAAGCAAAAGCGAGATGCTTGCTATTGTAACCCAGCTGTCTCAAGCCACTTCCCGAGATTTCTGCTCTAACTCCCTCCCTTCCACACAGACACGGCGAGTCTCCGCTGTTCTTTAACCCCGTCAACGACTTCCGATGTGGAGAGTCCAAGGTGCCGATACGGAACTGAGAGGGCATGAGGTCCTCACTGGTAAAGCTTCTGAATGCCCCTCCCTCACCTCACGTGAGAAAATATAAAAAACCAACCGCGGTGATCCCTTGTCTGCACCACCCTTTACCCCACAAGTGAGCTGTACAAGGCAGCCAAGGGGAGCGCCATTTTATACGGGCCCCTCGTGTCCCCCAAATTAACTTATTCAGGGTTCTGCCTTTGCATTTAGGAGGAGTCATCTTCAAAAACTGCCTGATGCTGAAACCGGTGTGGCTCAGTGGTAGAGCTTCGATCTGCAGACTGGAGGGTCCCAGGTTCGATTCCAGTCAAGGGCATGTGCCTTGGTTGCGGGCACATCCCCAGTAGGGGGCGTGCAAGAGGCAGCTGATCGATGATTCTCTCTCATAGATGTTTCTCTCTATCCCTCTCCCTTCCTCTCTGTAAAATATCAATAAAAATATATTTTTAAAAAACTGCCTGGCGGCTGCCAAGGTCACTCAGCAGACAGCACGTTGGAGACACTGCAGTGGCCCGGATGCTGACGCTGCCCCTATTGGCTGAGTGAACCGCAGGAGCAGCGTGGTACCTCCCTGAGACTCCGAATCTTCAACCAAATACAGAAGTGACAGCAAGCACGAGGCAGCCTATGCCCACGCCTTGTAAGCTACAGCCACGTCCACGTTTGCGTGTTACTCATTAACATGCGTAACATAAAATAAAATAGTGACACACACACACACACACACACACACTGAGGAAACGGAGAAGGGGGCCGGGACATGTTTATGAATTTAAGCTGTGGCTTCGAGAAAGAAGAAGGCAGAGACACATACAACGCCCCAGGTCAAGCTGTGGGCAGTGAAGGTGTGATCTCGGGGTGCCTGGAACTTGGAGAGGAGAGAAGGCAACCGGAAATGAAAATGGGGATAAAGTGGCTTACTTCCCAACTTGTCAAGTACTGACTTCACCCAACACCCCCGAATTGCCCCACACTGAACAGATTGTCCTACTGTCCCCTAACGGGCCGGGTGTGTGCCGTCTGTACACGAAATGAATCGGCTCCACGAGGGCCAAGTGACCAGAGACGGTTTGATTCCCTGTGTGCGCCGGTGTTAAGAAGAAGAAGAAGATGTAATTCCGCGGAGAAGGCGCTGGTGAGAAGCAAACCCCGCTGGGGGGCCGGGGGCCCTTCATCAGAGGAGCAGGTGGAAACAGAAGTGGAGTCTCGGAGTGAAATGCAAGTTCAAAAACAGGAAAATGCCCATGCAGGCTCGCGGGCCGCTTGCATCATTGATTAGCCGGCCACACGACCTTTCGGGGAGGAGAAATAATTGGCAGCGTTAAAAAAAAAAAAAAAAAAAGAAAAGAAAGAAAGAAAGAAAAATTGATCCCATTATTCAGAGAGAATTTTCCGCCTTTTTTGCAAAAGATGCTTTATGAAAGAGGTCAGTTCCTCTTTTTCTTTCTTTTTTTTCTTTATTTTTTTTTTTTCGGGCCATGCATATGCAAGCGAGCCGGGCTATTATGCGCCATCCGTGAGAATGGACGGGCGAGCCATAAACACCAACACACGGGTCTCGGCCGCTCCTGCTCGCCAATTACAGTAATGCTGATGACATATCTGCTTTAATGCACATGGCATTAAGGCAGTCCCCCCTTTTTTCCAAGGGAAAAATCTAATTACACCAAACCCGAGCACTCCATCAAACCCGTTATTCTGTGGCTAAACAGCCCGGCGTTAATGCAATTTGAGGGGAGCCAGGCCGTGGCTGCAAACGTCGTGTGTTAACAATATCTAATGGGGGCTCCCGTAGGTAAATGAATATGCTAACAAGCAAGATCGGCCGCTAAATCTAATATCTTTAAGCTGTTTAATTCCAAACAGTCCCTTAATAAATCAATTGACCGGGAGCGCTGAAGCCCCCATCAATTATTCACGAGGGCAAATAAATATTTCAGATGATTTGATAGGAAGGCGAGCGCCGGTCTCCCCGAAAGCTTTGCATTTCATTAGCCTCTTGCTAAAAGTTTTATAATGAGCAGAACACAGGTGGCGGCCCCACCGCGGAAAAGGAGGAAGGGGAGAGGTGAGAGGGTGCAGACCAAGCCTTCCTCCCTGCGTCTCCCCGTTATGCCATTCTCCGCGCTCTCCTTTTGGGACGTGGACATTGCAGGTCAAGTCCCCCAAAGAATGATCATTCTCTGCAACCACGAAGGGAAATTTAAAATGATCCAAAGTATGCCATCCTGCAAGGGTCCTAATTGTAATTCCTATCGGAAAGGCAATTATCGGATACTGATATCGCGGGTATAATTTATGCGGTTCCACATCCAACACAGCCCCTCGCCAAATATTTAATATTGCCAATTCCATTTTCCAGAAGAGGAAACTGAGTTTCTCTAGGTATTACAGAGGGCTCCTGGGGTCACCTGTGCTTGAAAGCAGGGGCTTTGTTGCATCTTCGGAGACCATTTTTCCTACTGGGATCGCCCCTTCCTGTCTAACAGGGGATCTGTCTTAGGGATAATCTCCATTCCGGATTCCGGTCCTCTGTACCAGGAGGCAGAAAAAGGAAAAAAGCTTTAAAGTGATTGACATCATTTCCCTGATCGTGCACGTGAATCTTTGTGTCTTTAAAATGATCTTGCCCAGCCGGTGTGGCTCAGTGGTTGAGTGTCGACCTAGGAATCAAGAAGCCACGTGCCCGGTTCGATTCCCGGTCAGGACACAGGCCTGGGTGGCGGGCTCGATCCCCAGTAGGGGGCGTGCAGGAGGCAGCCAGCGGATCAATGATTCTCTCTCACAGATGCTTCTATCTATCTCTCTTCCTCTTCCTTCCTCTCTGAAATCAATAAAAATGTATTTTAAAAAATTATCTTAGATCAAGATTAGGGGGGAAAAAAACCAGAATGAATCCAAGTTACCTACATATAGGAGACTGGATATGGAGAGTCACACCCTTGCCTCTTTGTTTCTACTGTGTGTAGGGGTGTCCAGATGCCCTGTGACATTCTTGAAAATCACTGGTGTCTTAAGTATCTCCATATTATCCGTGAAACTAAAGAATATGTATGCCTACAATGCGGGTTTGGCTCAGTGGATAGAGCATCAGCCTGTGGACTGAGGGGTCCTGGGTTCGATTCCGGTCGGGGACATGTGCCTTGGTTGTGGGCACATCTCCGGTGGGGGGTGTGCAGGAGGCAGCTGATGGATGATTCTCTCTCATTGATGTTTCTAGCTCTCTGTCTCTCTCGCTTTCTCTCTGTAAAAAAATCAATAAAATATATATATATATATATATATATATATATATATATATATATATATATTTATTTAAAAGAATATGTATGCCTTTTCTTAAATATTACAACTACTCAAACAACAATTTTATCAAGTGTTTCAATTTCAGGCCATGAAGC
This sequence comes from Vespertilio murinus, assembly GCA_963924515.1. Taxonomy (NCBI): domain Eukaryota; kingdom Metazoa; phylum Chordata; class Mammalia; order Chiroptera; family Vespertilionidae; genus Vespertilio; species Vespertilio murinus. The sequence continues at coordinate 6,052,302 of OZ004722.1, forward strand.
TAAAATGTCGTGTCGCCTCTTAACAGCATTTTACAGTTTACAAATGTAAAATCCCCATTAAAATATGGTAAGCATTTCCGTTGTGGGAGGTACTGTAAAAGAGGAAAAGAATCTGGATGATATGAAAATAAAACTTAATTGTCAGAAGATTTGAATACAAAAGCAGTTGAGGAGTCTTTTTCTAAACGGAGCGATCCATATAAAAATCACCGAATGAGGAGTTTCTTGCAGGCAGTCATACTCTGCGAAACACTCAATGAGCTATGAAAGAGACAGCTCAGCTCCAGAAAATCATAATTTAAATGTTAGGTTTGTTCATTTTCAGCTTCATGAATCGATAGAGTAAATCCTTTATATTATTCTGTAAGTAAAATCTGGCCGTGTTTAGAAGCAGATCGCCGCTCATCAGAAATACCATTTTAGGGAGCCATTTAATTATGCATTTGAATGCCATTCCAAAGCCCACGGAATGATAAAAGATTTGAACAAGGTGGCGGGCTTACTTAACACGTGAGCCAATATCCCCATCCTGCCCTGCTCCGAATACCTAGTAATTACAGAAAACAAATATTTAAAAATACACCTCCCCGTGCAAAAAGAAGGGAAACTCATAACGCATCGGAAATGAAGAAGAAATTGCAGGGGATGGGCATGTGAAATTAGGCTGAAGACGGGGCTTTATCTCCTGGGCCCCAAGGAGCGACATTTTGGTTACCACACTGATGCAAGGGACCCCAACTCGAAACCTTTCTGAAGATGTCACGAAACAGGATGGGGACCCCAGGCTGAGGAAGTCCCCCACACTCTGCAAATGGAGGGTTCGCTCCTCACCTGGGAACTCAAGCTGTGTGTCTGTCCCCGGGGGAAGGCCTCTGTACTTAGGTACACAGACTTGTGCACGAGTCCAGGATACGCACACAAAGGCACACGGCGAAAGTGACACCCGCGTTGGCCAAGTACATTTTGGGCAACAAACAGAGCACACAGAGCGACACATTAAAGCAAGCACACGAAAAATCCTGAGAGAGAAGGAAGAAGCCATGTCATCCAATAAAAAAGCAGCTCAAGAGTTTTAGAAATGGAAGTTCTGAGCCTAAAAACATTTGTATTAATACTCTGAAACAGAGTTGATATTCGACCCAATGAGCTAAGAGCAGACTAAGCCCAACTGAAAACACATTCAGCGATCCGGAAGACTGTCTAATACGTACAGAGGCCCTGGCAGAATATTCCACTAGAAATTGATCGTATGCTCATGCTTGGCAAAGACTAGCTTGAGACATCTGATAGGTCAGTGTGTTGATGAAAAGCGTCAATAAGCCAACCCTCCTCTCCTCTCCAATCGCCAAGTTTTATTCTCGGGGTAAAGTCTATCATCAGGCCACAGAGCAGAGCATCTTAACTTTCCAGAGCCATGCCTTCTCCGAGCTGAGATTTACAGTATGTACAGTATGCGCTCCAAAGGACATTTCCTGTAACACCCTGCTTCCTGCATCCCTCCCAGCAGCCAACTGTGGAGGGCATTGTTGAATCCACGGGCTCGAAGAGGTGAATGACATCCTCACGGCCACGTTCTACAACTGATATTTGAAAAAAGACCGCAAATACTTTGCCTATTAGCACCAAGAAAAGCCTGGAGCTGGACACTAAAGAACTGGAAAGTCAAAAGGTCTGTCTACCTTCAAACCCCACAAGGAGAAAAATCATCAGAATCCAAGACAACCTTTGATAAAGGAGGGGAAAAAAAAACCCATAAGTTACACAACATCTTATTCTTTTATGCATTTCTAACCGAAGTATATCAAAAAACGTCTATTTATAGATTATCATGGCATGGTAGTAAAAACTGTATTTTTAGAGCTTAATTCTGAAGTGGCGGGTAAACTGGCTTATAACAATGAACTTGCAAGCACCACAATGAGCTTGAAAATGGTCAACATCTGCATACTGCCAGCTAGGACACTGAGTCACATGGAGGACTTGTACCTATACAGACATTACTTTTATAAATATTTGGGATTTTTAAAAATATATATATATATATATATATATATATATATATATATATATATTATTGATTTTTTTACAGAGAGGAAGGGAGAGGGATGTTAGAAACATCGATGAGAGAGAAACATCAATCATCTGCCTCCTGCACACCTCCTTCTGGGGATGTGCCCGCAACTCAGGTACGGTACATGCCCTTGACCGGAATCGAACCTGGGACCTTTCAGTCCACAGGTCGACGCTCTATCCACTGAGCCAAACCAGTCAGGACAATATGTGGAATTTTAGAAGCAATTTCCAAATGACACGGGAAGGAGATGATTGTAAGTTAATATATTTTAACTGATGTCTTCTTTCAAACTCGGACTGGGCCTCATAGGAGCTGCGTTGATTGTCTATCTGCCATGCTTTTCCTCTCTTTTCATTAATTTAATTTAATTCCATTTATCTGTAACCGGAGAGTAGCGCTCCCCGGCAGCGGCAGCATGCCCGCTCGGTTTGTAAACTGCATGGAAGCCATCATCCTGCTTTAATGGCTGTGAAGGACCGAGGAATTAATAGCTCTCCCTTGAATTAGTAAATTATATTTTTCCAAAGAGGGAAAAGTAGCTCATAAAAAATAAGTGACTAGAGTCACTTTTATTTTTATAACAAGCCTTTTTTATGCTACGGTTCTAAAACCCCTTTTACAGTAACATCGGCCATTTATGGTGTGTGTTTGACTTTGGGAGCACCGGCGTGCACGTGACCCTATTCTCTCCTCGCAACAACCTTCAGACTTAAGGAGAGACTTGCTAAGAGGCAGCCGGTGCCGTGGACTGAAGAATTAAGCCACTAAATGACTTTCACACAGGAAGCTGATGGGCTGCTGGTCTGGAAAGTTCTGTGATGCCTCTGCTTACCAAGAATAGGCCAACGGAGAAAGCACCGATGGAAAAAGTATTTCTTGCCTGGTAGTGTGGCTCAGTGGTTGAGTGCTGTCCACCTATGTACCTGGAGGTCATGGTTCGAATTCCGGTGAGGACACAAGCCAGGGGGGCGTGGGGCGTGCAGGGGCAGCGGATCAATGATTCTCTCTCCACAGTGATGTTTCTCTCTCTCTCCTCCTCTCCCTTCCCCTCTGAAATCAATAAAAATATATTTAAGAAAAAAAGAAAATCTGGGGACAAGAAAGGGTTGTGCGAAGGCAAAAAGGAGAGTGGAAGAGGCATTGGGAGCTAGGGAATGCTGAACCTGAAAAATGTGAAGTTACAAAGATATAATCTCTTTTGAAAGAAAATAGTATAATAAATTTTTTCATCACTTTCCATTTAAACGGTTTTCCAATACATGTACTTGTGGCTCCAGATGTATCTTTCTGGGGAAAACAGCCTTCAATAAATCTCTCGTCAACGACTTAGCCAGTTCTTCCTAATTCCGTTATTCTCATCAGCTCCAGAAGACGAGCCCCCGTCCACTTCTGGATAACTGTGGAAATACCGGGGCTGCTTTTATAGTATTATTTCTCTTCCCGGCCGAAACCCCAGCAGGTGAAGAAAAATGAAGACAATTTGGTAAATAATGGATGTGGAGATGAGTTATTGTTTTTCTGCGATGAGAAATAAGCACAGTTTATTAGGTGACCTTTCTCCAAGTGCCTGTCAGGAACTCAGAAGTAATAACGCTTCACTTGCAAAGAATGACTGATTAAAAAGTATCTACATTTAAAATGCTGTGTCTCTTTATTAAAAGCCAATCTTCTCTTGGCGTGTCTACAGGGAAGATGATAGATGTAATCTTCCCTCCCCCCCAAAAAAAATCATGGTGGTCCCCACAGAATGCTCCTCAACTCGTCTACCCTTTCTAATTATGTTTTTGGATGTATGTCAGTTGAAAATGCATTAACCAATAAGGTGTTCTATAGCATATGTGGTATTTTTTTTCACCTTTACAAAAGGTCACCTTGGATTCTGATCAGTTTTCCTTTGTTGGGGTGTGAAGGCAGAAAGAGCTTTTGACTTTTAATGTTCTCCCTTGTCCAGCTCCGGGATTTTCCTGCTTCTAATGGGAAAAGTTTTATCAATTTTTTTTCAAATATCAAATCTAGGATTTCACCTAATCAGACCATTTTGGAACAACATATACTTAACAAATCTTAGAATGACTTTGTATATCATCAAATTGGTGTAAAGCAGCTTCAGCAATTCTGCATTAAACAATGTTGTGTATTGAAAAGATTTTGTTTTGGTTAGCCACAAAGTATTCTAAATTTTAAAGATTATTTACAAACAAGATAATTTTTTTCTTTGAAAACATTGAGCACAAGTTTCCTCTGCTAGGCCAGGTCTTTATTAAGCTATTAAATGCAAGCGCTTTTTACATTTAAAAAAAAGAGTTCTTATTAAATATAAGAGCAGAAACTCTCTGAAATAAAAACAGAATAAAATTAATGAAAACACAAAAATTGTAACTCAAGTAACAGCAGCAGAGTTTATTTTTGGCATATGGAAGTGAACTATTTTCAATTTCTATTTTATTTTCTACAAAGAAAATTAGAACCTATTTTTGTAGAATATGCTATTTAAAATATGTCCTCTCTCTCTACGCTCTGTAATTAGCAGGATACCGAATTATCTGTCTACACAAGAATGAATATACTTGGGTTCCGTGAATCAAAACGATTGCTTGACCAAACACACATGCACACTGAACACACAAATAGTAGGAAAAAAGTGTAGTTTCTAGTGTCAGAAGAGAGGTTTGCTTTGAATTTCACAAAAAAGTAATCTCATAAGCTTCTAAGTTTACCTGTATAGATTATAATTTAAAAGAGAAGAAACATTAAAAATTTGAATGACGCTTTTATAAAATATATTATATGCAGGTGCAGTCTTATTCTGTTTTCCTATTTGGATGCAACTGCTTGGCTTTGGGTTTTGAAAGATTTCTTAGAAACTGCATTTTACTTCCATGTGCTGGGCATTGTGGCTACAGCTCTGAATGTACCAGAAATGAAAATGCAGAAATAAAGAAAGGGAAAACAAATAAAAAAGCCTTCTGTAGGTATTATTAAACTTTAAAATTTTGTTTTAAAGAATATACGTTCCCTAGTTTTTCTCCTAAAAATTCAGAGTTTGAAAACTCCAGTTTCTTTAATAAGCGATAAACTGCCCTATTTTCACTCAGAAGAAAGCTTACACTGCACTTTATTTGTAAACCGACTTGAAACATTTGAGATGAATAATTTTTCCAGAAGAATCCTAGCAGCAACTGAAACACAAAACCAAAAATAAATAAATTAAAAAAATTATCTTATGCTCATTTGTATCACCAATTCCAAGCACAGAGTTTAGGCAGTTTTTGTTTTATTGTTTCGGGAAGAAAGAACCATAAGGTGTGTGTGTGTGTGTGTGTGTGTGTGTATGTGTGAGCATTTTCCCCAGGACTGGCAGAGTGAGATAAAATCAGAATCATATAAAAATGTATTATCAACTCACACTGTACCTCTCTACATTCTCTTTAGTCTGTTTTCTATACCACCTTCTTAAGACAGACACACGTATTCTGATACCATACAGATCCCGGGATCTCGGCATCTTTGCTTTTCTTCGTTCTTTAAAATAAATCAGAGAGAGTAAGACGGGTGTATAAACTGCGTTTGTGTCATTACTCCTCGGTGCAGCCGGCCTACAGTAAGAACCAATCTTGAAAACACAGAACTTCTCATTTAGAAACTGGGAAAGGTGCCCTGTCCCTTTAACGTGGAGACCTATGGAAATGCGCCCCGCGCTGTGAGGGTCTCCCTGATTATTGCTTCCTGACATTTCCAGGGGAAGGTGCGGGGGGCGCATTAATTTGCTTTCTGTTTGACTAGAGGGGCTCCCCACCGCCATCAGAGCCCACCCCGGCCACTCCATCTGAGCGTCGCTGTCAGTCACTGGACAGCGATAGGGCCCGCGGCCCGGGGACAATAAACACGCCGTATATTAGGGGGGCTCTGAGGTATGGGGGTTGCCCAGTGCCAAGGCCTCCTTCCGCGGGTGGGGCAGGGCAGGAAGGGGGAAGGAGATGAGGGGGGGGGGACCACAGACAGGGGTCCACGGTTTCCAGGGAATCCCAGCTCCGAGGGCACGCGTGATTTGCCTATTTGATTATTAAACACTGGAGAGGAAACACAACCCATTTAAGAACTCATCAGACACGTTAGTGGGGGATGCACTCAGTTCTCCCAGTTAGCATCTGAATGCACGCATTTTGCCTTTTTTATGTCTCTAAATGCTCCCTCCTACACATACTTGAAAGCGGACTTCTTTGGATGAAGACTGTATGTTGGAGAACTCGGGAAGGTCTTTGCTGTGTTCTAGAAATTACAGGCACCGTTTTCTCCCCCGAGCTAGAGTGGCTTAGGGGCTCCATGTCCTATTTCCAAGCCGGGGGGTCACTGAGTTACAGTGCTAGTTAGTTAGTTAGTTAGTTAGTTAGCAGCTGCCAAACTTCAGAGAGAGGAAGCTGCACCCGAAGGGATGTGATTTATCTTCCCACATGTCCAACATTCCTGGTCCCAGCCGGAAGGAGGAGGCTGCCAGTCCCATCTGAACACAGGCCTTCCCCCTGTCGGCAGCGGTGTTCGCCCGGCTACCTGGGTCCCGTGGGAGGCTAGCTAAGTGGCTGTGTTAACACTGACGACGACGGGCATGTGTTACTCTCCCATCGATCGCTTGGGGCAGCCGTAGCTCATGTCCTAACTGCGCGGCCACACCGTGGGCGCCCCCCGCACGCTGCCCTCTACGTCCAGGACTGCCTGCCCTCCCCGTCCGTCTGTCGTCTTGGTTAAGGGGACGCTACGTGGCGGCTTTTCTTCTCCCCACGCACGAACCCAGGACGCTCCATTTGCTAACAGCAGAACCGGTTTATGGAATTACAAATTAAATCCGTTACTCTCCCTGCGGCTGCCTGCCCACCGGTCTGAGCCTTTGGGGGGAGTCTCTGCGTTTGCCTTCACCAGCAGGCGTTCTTATTTAGCTAAAAGGGGCGATGAAAGCAGAGTAAACTGAATTGAGTGGAAATGGTTTTACAATATACATCCATGCGCCAAGCATTTTTATCTATGAGCATATCAAGCAAAATATGTATATATACCCACACATGTGTAAGTATATATGTGTGTGCATATATATAAATATTTCTATACATCTTGAATAACCCAAAATGAACGCTGAGCCACCATGATGGACGCTGTTTAGCAGTTATACTGAATAAAGAGTAAAGGGAAAACAGTTTCTGTTGGAGACCCACATTAGGTTCCAATTTTATAGCGGATGGACCAAGACTAGCGGCTTCTTTCCTGAAAGCCTAGAATCTTGATTCATTACAATCATGGAGCAAATAGCTTTATTTTTTTTTCCTAAGGACCTCTCCCTGCTGGCTGGTTAGGATTATCCTGAACTATCTGAAAAGGACAAGATTAAAAACAAAACACACAGCGTGCGCCCCCGTGTCTGCAGCATTTATAACAAGGTAACATTTACGTGTGGCTTGCATCACGCCCACCGCTGCGTTACGGGCTTTTCGCCCACATCGTGGCCCCGCTAACTGCGCTATGCGTGGTCCCTTTTTGTGACAGCCACTGAGCCACTGGGCTTTGGAAGACGAGAAGGAAATAAAAATAAAGACGTCCACGAGTGGCTCCTCACGCTGCCACGGTCTTATCAACATGGCCAAGAAGGTTTTATCAGCGGCCGGCGCGAGGGGCATCTATCTTATTAGTGCGGAAGCTAATGAAAGATCAGCCTGACAATGGTAATTAATTGCGGCTGTTGACAAGGACTCGGGTCCTCTGCTCTCCCTCTTCTTGGGGGTCTCTCTCTCTCTCTCTCTCTCTCTCTCTCTCGCTCTCGCTCTTTCGGCTCTCCTCTCTCAATTAGCCATATGGAAAGTGCGGCCCTCCCCCAGGGAGAGAGAGAGAGAGAGAGAGAGAGAGAGAGGCTTTTAGATTAATCATATTATCTTAAGGGTCCAAATCTCCACGCCTGCGTGACCTTTCTTCCTGTTGGAATCCATTATCTTAAACTATCACAGTAATCCTGGCTTTAGGGAGGGAGGGAGGGGGCGGGAATCGGACCTAATAGATGGCAAATAAGATTAATCTGCGATCTGAGTGCCGATTACACTGGGCCCTGCCCTTGAACGCCCAGGTGTAACCTTGAAATCCACGTCCTCTGAGAGGCGGCGATTGGATTGAGCGTCCCCAAAGGCCTGGAGGGGCCGAGGGCCAAACTTCGCCCACCCCTCCCCAGCCGGCCGAGCCGTCTCAACCTCCCAGCTCCTTTCACTTGTGGAATTCGGCCCCGCCGGCCCTTCTCTTGTTTGTTTTGGGATAGTTCGCATTTTTGAGATAAAAATACTTATTTTTGGGTCCTTGATTTTCTGCGTGTCAGAAGCGCCCGGCCGTGGAGGGAGCGAGCTTTTTTACCTGGACCTCACAGGAGGAAAATAAATGATCCCGCTCCCCACAACCTGATCGCTGCACCAAAATAAACCCAAAGCCCGGCTCCTTTCCAAACACTGACAAGCTGATCCCTAAAGCTACACGCTCGGGAGCGGCCAGGAGGAGGGGGAAACCCCCTCACAACATCCGTCTTCCGAACCCCGGGCTGATTATTTTTCTTCCCCGAGGCCTACGGTCTCAGAAAGGACACCCTCTCGGCGAGAAGGGACGTGACACGGGGAAGTTGGAGCTACTGGTGACACGGACAGGATGAGGGCTGAGTTTGGAGAACAGTTTCCAGCCAAAGAGCAGTACCGCTGGGTCCGACCAGGAGGAAGCGAACAGAACCGTTATACGTTCTCATTAGAAGCTGGCCCCGTCTCCTGAGTTAAAATCCCAAGCTGGCCAGATAGAAGGTTTCTCCCCCGACTCTGAGGGGGGCAGGACACAATCAAACCCGAACTAAGAGCGAGAAGGACAGTTAGGTCTACACAAGGAGAAACACGTAGTCTTCAGCAAGGTTACAGGTATAATATTTTCTCCTTTTCTATGGTTTTTTTTTCTTATTTTTGTCTTCTACAACGTTTTCTTTAGGAGCAGAAAAATATGTACATTTCGTCGGAAAAAAAAAATTACAAAGTGCCAGGGATACGTGCTGGGGAGCCCAGTTCTAAGCCATTTTTTCCTTAGTTCAAGCTCAGCTCAGCCGTATCTCAATGGAATAGTCAACACTATCCCCCTCAAAACAAAGCCACCTCGGCAGGGTCTGTTTCATAAAGGCTTTCTTACTATTTTTTAAAAAATGACTGCCTATTTATTCTTAGTTCCAACAAGGACTCAGCTCCACAGTGCCTGGGTAGTAACTCTGTGATGTTCTCATAATTTTACAATCTTATGCCTAAAATATCCCAAACAAATGGAAGCCGATAAGTAACCTTTGCTTCATTTTTTCCCTTTAAAAATTAAATCACTGGACTATTTTCCCCCTTCATGGGTTTAATAAAACAGGTCTGAACATAACAGTTTTCAGGGACTGCCTTTTGGAAAAGGGGTTTGGAAACTTGGCTGTCTCGGGGACGTGGCTGGGAGGGGATGTTGGACACAGATGAGCTGCGTGAGCCACCATCATCTCTGAGGCTCAGTTCGCCCAAGTGTAGAAACACACATGGAATGCTTCTGTGTCTATTCAGCACCCAAGACTCCACGACTGCATGAATGAAAGTGTGTGGGACGGCCGGTCAACTGGGTCTGAGCCCATCTCTGCTGCCTACAAGCTGTGTGACCCTGGGGAAATTGCCTAACCACTCTGTGCTTTAATTTCAGTGACTTAACAGGTACAATGCAACTGTTTGCTGTCGATGCAGCTATTAGTGAGGCCCCCATCAATTATATATGTTTATATATAAACAGATACGTATGCATAGATATAGAAAGAGAGTTTTACAGAAAATTTTACTGTGAACTTGAGAATGCTGAAAAAAACAACAGCAACATGATATTGGTTTTTTAGGTTTTTGTAAGGAGCACGACTGGGGGAAAAAATCACAGAACTAAGGATGCTCAGGGGGAACAGAAAGACTGCTCGAGGCCTCTGCTCTCCTGAGTGAGGACGGTGGCGCTGCGGCTGAATGCAGCGGCCCCGTCGGCTGGCCGGGGCGGGTGAACTCGCACCTCGGCAGGAGTCTCATGCCATTAAGCCAGGGAGAGTAATGAAATTTCATTTAATTTGTCAGGAAGAAAGTGCTAATGTTAAAAGGCATTTAATAAAACGGGGAGAGATCCTTTGAAAGGGAGTCCTTAAGTAATTACTTCAAGTGTCTTTAGCCCTCCTCACCAGAATATTTACATTAGCGTTTCTCACGGAGCCAGCGTGTAATTAAATTAGGGCGGCGTTTACAGCCCCCCCGCCCCCGCCCTGTCTTCTTTTAGGGAAGTATCATTTTATTAATAACCCTCCTTAAAAAAAAAAAGAGGGGGAAATGACATGATCTAATAAAAGTAGAGGTTAGTGGTTTTTGAAATGTTCTCATTGAGAGAACTGCGGAGTGAAAGTGTATATGGGAGTGAGTGTGTGTGTGTGTGTGTGAGAGAGACAGAGAGAGAGAGAGAGAGAGAGAGAGAGAGACAGAGCTGGGGAGAAAGGCAGGTCCCTGTGTGGAGTGCTCCTTTTCGTCTCCCCTTAGAAGGGTGTCATCTTTTATCTCCTCACACCTGACACGGAGTCAGGGCAGCACCCACCGACTGTCAGCCTATTGCACACCGCTGTCTGGCCCGGGTCTCTCTTCCACTCATCGGGGGACAGAGGAAGGATAAGGATGGGTGAGTGAAAGCAGGGGGGAGGGGGGAATGCAGGGGGGTGAAGCTGAGCCAGACAAGCTCACCCCTCCTCACATCTCTCTGAGCGATCACCACCAATGACGGGAGGGGTAACCAGTGTGCGGGGACACGGGCAGCCCTCGGGACCCTACCAGGTGGCTCTGGACCCCCCAAAAAAGAAAAGACCCCCCCAGTTAGAAAAAGACTCTCATTTAGACGTCCCTTTGGCACTAGCCCGCCGCTGCTTTCCAAAGGGCTTTATAACGCAGCGCTCTGGTGCAGGAGCGTTACGTGTTTTCCTTCGATTGGGTCTGTCCTCTGTGAGGGCGGCCACGGGGGGCCGAGTTGAAGACGAAGCGAGCAGCGATTTATAAAAGGAGATGTAGATGCGCCTACGAGAGCTGATCAGAAGACTGAGTGTGGGCGGGTTATTAGAAATCTTTGTGAGCAATAAAGTGTTGATGATTCTAGCTATTGCTGTCACTGTCAGATGTCACTAAAATACAGATCTGGTCTGAGCGCTCTGCATCTCTCACTCAGCGGCTTTCCACAGCCCCCGGTGAAAAGCCTGAACTTTTCACGGAGCCACGCACTGCCTCTGCTAACTTCCAGAAGTCTCATCCTCAAAACCAGCTCCTCAAACAACCAGCTCTTCAACACACAGCAACCCCCTCGCCTCCAGATCCCCTTCCTACCCGGAGGCGTGCTTGCTAATCTATTAGCCCCTTGGCTCACGTGGCTACTGAAATTTAAAAAAAAATAAAATTAAAATTAACACACAAAAAAAATGTACTTTCTCTGCATCGTCGCCACGTTTCAAGCACTCAGTTGCTGCGCGGCCCTCGTGACCACCATACTGGACAGAGTCCACGTAGCAGGGGTGGGCAAACTTTTTGACTAGAAACATCGATGAGAGAGAAACATCGACCAGCTGCCTCCTGCACATCCCCCACCGGGGATGTGCCCGCAACCAAGGTACCTGCCCTTGACCAGAATCGAACCCGGGACCCTTCAGTCCGCAGGCCGACGCTCTATCCACTGAGCCACACCGGTTTTGGCAGAGAGCCCATTTCTTAACCACGGTCCTTCGGTGCCTCCCCATCGGCAGGCCCAGGCTCACACACTGATGCATACAATAGTTCATATGTGCAAGAGGAGTTCAGAACGACTTCTCCAGAGAAACAGGGAGTGTAGAGAGAAAAAAAGCCCACATTTTTATATCTGAGGATGGCAGCATGTGGTAAGTGCAGTTTGTGTTAGCAACACATTTAAGAGAAAATCTGGTGTCCATGTCTACCTAGGAAAATACAAGAAGAGATTTCCAGTAAAACGGAACTCTCCAATTTACCTGAAATCGATGAAGAAATATCAGCAAACGAATGTGCTCTCATTCTTTTGGGGACTTCTATTTTTTTTTTTTGTCACCTGCAATATTAACACTTTTGTTCAATGGGAGCAAAAGCTTCAGGTGACATGTAGAGAATTTTTTCTGAATCGGTGTCCCTGAGTCAATTCCAATCTTGAAATAACCACATGTGTCTGCTTACTTACTAATACCGGCCCTCATAAAGGGACATATAAAGCCTGTTTTTCCAAACACGAAGAAAGAGAGGAGTAAAAATAAGGCAGCTTCAAAATACGCTCATAATTTCCTATTAGCGACACCTCCGATCAAAACCCAGTTTTTTTTTGTTGTGCTTTTCCCCCAATCACAATGTCGCTCGAGACGTTTTTACAAACGGACAGACTGTCTTCTTTCTGAAGAGCTTTTTATGAAGACAGTGCACGGTCCGCCCTGGCGTGTGGCCGCCTCAGCTACTTAGCGGGCCTGCCTGAGATCCGACCTGATCGCCTCTGCTGTGATCTGCTAGATCGATGAGAAGAATTCAAGCAGATCACAGCAGACGCAAAACTGCAGAGAAAGCCGATTCAAGTGCATGGAAAACATCGACCCCTAGGTCGTTTTTAAAGAGGTGATGGGTGCTTTTGACCCCAGAGCTCATCCGGAGGTGGGGAGAGCAGGGGAGAACAGCACGCTGGCTTTCCAAAGGATGCTTTTTGGACAGGGCAGCATCCAAACGGAGAACACAGAACCGCTAACCCTTTTACACGCAATTAAAGCAATCGCTGGCGTTATATGGAGTTATGTTACCGGCCAAGGAAACATCAAATAGCCAAAAATCACGTTTGCGGCATTAAAAGAAAAACACACACACAGGCCGAGGCCGGTGTGGCTCAGTGGATAGAGCGCCGGCCTGCGGACTGAAGGGTCCCGGGTTCGATTCCGGTCAAGGGCATGGACCTTGGTTTCGGGCACATCCCCGGTGGGGGGTGCGCAGGGGGCAGCTGGTCCATGTTTCTCTCTCATCGACATTTCTGTATCTATCCCTTTCAATTCCTCTCTGTGTAAGAATAAAATATATATATATATATTTTAAAAAGAAACAAAAACACAAACACACACCACACCAACGTTTTGAAAGGGGGGGAACAGACTCCGCAGGAAGGACTTGCGAGGATGTGGTTAAAACTATTTATATATCGGGTTCTATTTGTTTTACAGCCAGCGGTGCGCGGACAGCCAGAAAAGGTTATCTTTGACAAGGTTTTAGCTATTATTTTCTCCCAGTGAAATGCTATTTCTTGGGGGTGGGAGGGGGGGAGAGAAAAAAGGTCTTTGGAACAAAATAACGATAAATCCTGATTTAGATACATAAACCTGCCATTGATATCACATAATATCAGTGTTCCTTTCTCACTCGATACGGGCGTTTTCAAGATAAATGGTAAAGCCGGGCTGGAAATCCATCTGGCCGGCTGCCTGCGCTAATGAATAACCCCACTTTGGCTTGTGCAGTGTAAGCAGAAAGTCGTCTCCCGGCCCCCTTTTTCGTTTGTCATGAATCTACGAGACGGCCGACATAATGCCGAGGCGACAACGGGCGCGCTAACGGCGCGGCGACTTCCATTTTCTTGGCTTTCTATTGATTTTCACTTAATAACTGGCGAAATACTAAACGTCCGCGCTGAGTACCTAATAAATCCTGCCTGAGCTTTTTATTGAGGAGAATTTAATAAAAACAACCATTGCGGCCGGGGGATTTTTCTTCTGGACAGAACGCCGGGGGTAGGGGACGGCGGGGTTGGGGCAAGGGAAAGAAGCCATTTGATTTTTTTCTTCTTTTTTTGATTTTTTTTTTTTTTTTTTTTAAAAACACGGGACTTTCTCCCCTTTGGAAGAGCAGGGCCATGTCAAGGATGCCCGCGTGTTGGACCGGGTTCCTGCAAGACGTCGCTGTAAGGGCTGCGTGCAAGTTTTGCGGCCGATGCGGGAAGAAGGATTCAAGGACGTAGCGGAAACCAGCGTTCTGGTGAGGTCAAGCTTTGGCCAAGGACTTTTTGTGGCTCACAAAAAGCTGCAAGAATATGCATTTTATTTAACTATTTAATCCCCTTTTTAAAAAAATCCTCCCCCAAGGATTCTTCTTCCATTGATTTTTAGAGCGAAAGGCAGAGAGAAGGGGGAGACAGGAATAAATATCGGTGCGATACGCCACATCAATTGATTGCCGCCTGCATGCATTCTGACGCAGGAACCTGCAACCCAGGTACGTGCCCTTGACTGGAATTGAACCCGGGACCCTTCCATCCACAGACCCGTGCTCTAGCCACTGAGCCAAATGGGCCCAGGGCTCCATCCGTAATTGAGATCTGATGCTAGAAATGCAGGTACCTGGAACAGAATTCTAGATATTAAAAGGAGTGAGGGCACATCTGAGTGAGGGCACATATGAACTATTGCACTTAATGCCAATTTGAAGCTCACCCGTTCACTTTTTTGGGCAAAGAGCTCTCTCTGTGTGTTTTCCTTTTATTTTAAGCCCGCAGAAAACTGGGAAGAAAGCATGGGCTTTGCATCCCTCATCCTTTTCCTCTATAAACTTCTAGATCAATGTTCATTGTTGATGCTCAAGAAAACCTCAGCCGGCCAGTGTGGCTCAGGGGTTGAGCATCGCCGACCTAGGAACCAGGAGGTCACGGTTTGATTCCGTTCAGGGCACATGCCGGGTTGCGGGCTCGATCCCCAGTAGGGGGCGTGCAGGAGGCAGCCGATCACTGATCCGCTCTCATCATGGATGTTTCTCTCTCTCTCTCTCTCCCTCTGCCTTCCTCTCTGAAATCAACAAAAATATATTTTAAAAAATAAAGCTTATTACCAAAAAAACAGCATAACAACAACAACAACAAAAAGAAATCCGGTACCTAAAAACATTCAGTCATGTCTGCTTTTATGGTCCACAAATATTCCTCAAGAACAAATGAAACAAGTTGTCAATCTTTACAAAGGAAAGCCTGTTGGTGATGCTATTAATGAGAGACTTTGCCTTCATTTAGACACCAGTGCCGTTTTGTTACTCATGAGGAGTTCTCGCGATGACTTGAGTGAGAACTCGTTTTTTTGTTTGTTTGTTTGCTTTTGTTTTGTTTCTGGGTACCACATCCTTTCCTTCTCCTGTTCTTTATAAATATATTATTGATATTTTACAGAGAGGAAGGGAGAGGGATAGAGAGCTAGAAACATCGATGAGAGAGAAACATCGACCAGCTGCCTCTTACACACCCCCCACCGGGGATGTGCCCGCAACCAAGGTCCATGCCCTTGACCGGAATCGAACTCGGGACCCTTCAGTCCGCAGGCCAAGGCTCTATCCACTGAGCCACACCTATTTCGGCTCTTGTCCAGTTCTTACTGAAAATATACGCAAATTCCCTGTAAGCCTTGGACATATTCCTTTTTTTCCAGGTCATTTTCTTCCACCACCTTTTCCGAGGAGGTTTTTCAGGGTTTTTTGTCTGTTTTTTTGTTTTGTTTTATTTTTTGTTTTTTGGAAACCTCGTCTGCTCTCCCCTCAGCAGAAGATTCTGGTTCCCTCCGAGAAGATCAGGCATCAGGCTGTCTTACTAGATGGAACCAGACCATTTACATGCTAAGTCCCTGCAGGGCACAGAGCACACACACCCCCAAACTGAGATGTTGGGGGACCCGGGGTCCTGGGCGGCCGTGGTGACGGGTGATTTACTATCAGGGACTTTCTGTAATCATTGTGCGGCGGGCCCGCGGAGCCGATACGTCGTTAACGTGATCGACGGCCTTTTCAATCAGCACACAAAAAAAATAAATAATAAAATAAAATAACCAAATTAATAAAAATGGCTTCATTCCAGGCCCTGTCAGAAAGCCGATACCCAGGACGACCCCGCGGCGGCGATGCCCGAGGAAGGCCTGGTCCGTGTCCCCTCAGCAAATGGCGTTTTAGGCACAATCAGATACGTGTGGTGTGTGTGTGTGTATTTGTGTGTAATGTGTGTGTGTATAGTGTGTGTGTATAGTGTGTGTAATGTGTATATAGTGTGTGTAGTGTGTGTAATATGTGTGTAATGTGTGTATAGTGTGTGTAATGTGTGTGTAGTATGTGCGTGTGTGTGATGTGTGTATAGTGTGTGATGTGCATGTATAGCATGTAATGTGTGTATAGTGTCTGTAATGTGTGTGTGTGTGTGTAATGTGTGTATAGTGTGTGTAATATGTGTGCTTGTGTGTGTAAGGTGTGTTTATAGCGTGTGATGTGTGTGTATAGTGTGTAATGTGTGGATAGTGTGTGTGATGTGTGTTTAATGTGTGTGTAATGCGTGTGTATAGTGTGTGTAATGTGTGTATAGTGTGTGATGCGCGTGTATAGCGTGTGATGTGTGTACAGTGTATGTACTGTGTGTATAGCGTGTGTAATGTGTGTATAGTGTGTTTAATGTGTGTGTAGTGTGTGTATAGTGTGATTAATGTGTGTGCAATGTGTGTAATGTGTGTATATAGCGTGTACGTGTGTGTATAGTGTGTGTAGTGTGTGTATAGTATGTTTAATGTGTGTGCATTGTGTGTAATGTGTGTATATACTGTGTACGTGTGTGTATAGTGTGTATAGTGTGTGTATAGTATGTTTAATGTGTGTGCAATGTGTGTAATGTGTGTATATACTGTGTACGTGTGTGTATAGTGTGTATAGTGTGTGTATAGTATGTTTAATGTGTGTGCAATGTGTGTAATGTGTATATAGTGTGTACGTGTGTGTATAATGTGTGTAATGTGTGTGTATAGTGTGTTTAATGTGTGTAATGCGTGTAATGTGCGTAATGCATGTGTATGTGTGTAACACATGTGCATGTGTAATGTGTGTAATGCATGTGTATGTGTGTGTAATGTGTGTGTATAGTGTGTTTAATGTGTGTGTGCAATGTGTGTGCAATGTGTGTGTGTAATGCATGTGTATGCGTGTGTAATGTGTGTGTGTGTAATCTCTGTCACATGCACCTGTGGGATAGGATCTTTTTTTAATATTTAAAATTTAAAAAAAACATTTCCTCTCACACTCTCCAGGTTCAAACTGGTGTGTGTTGTGGTTTTGTTTTGTTTTTTATGCGGTTTCGGGGCATTTGGGGCCCGCCGGGGCCGCCTGCCCCTCCCCACCCTCCGGCCTCGGGCGCCATGTTGAGGCGGACCCCCAGGACGAGGCCGCCTCTCCTCCTCCGCCTTCCTTCCTCCCTTTTTCTCTTCATCCACAGCCTCCTGCCTCCGCCGGGCGCTTCCCACCGTTTCCCAATCAAACCCGCCGGCTTTGGCGGCGAGGAAAGAGCCATTTTCCTCACACGGCCGCGCCTAGAGGCCTCGAGGACGCCTTACCTCAGAACAGCCGGCGCCCACGTGCGCAGGCAGGTGCCTTCCGGGAGCAGCTGACGGACAGGCCACCTGCCGCCGCCGGAAGTGAGGGGGCGGGGCCGCGGCGGCCTCAGAGAGCCAATGGGGGCGCAGCGTGCCGCCCGCGGAGTTCTCGCGAGGGCTCCAGGGCGAGCACGTGGCCCGGAAGCCCTCGCTGCTCCTCGCACCTGCGCTCAGGGCTGATGGCTCATTGCCTGCAGCTGTGCAACCCCAGGCCGGCTTTTGGAATGGGGAACTTTTTTGTTTTGTTTTGTTTTTTTAATATTTTATTGATTTATTTTTTACTGAGAGGAAAGAAGAGGGAGAGCTAGAAACATCAATGAGAGAGAAACATCCATCAGCTGCCTCCTGCACACCCCACACTGGGGATGTGCCCGCAACCAAGGTCCATGCCCTTGACCGGAATCGAACCCGGGACCCTTTGGTCCGCAGGCTGACGCTCTATCCACTGGGCCACACCGGTTTCAGCCAGACTTTTTTGCTTAGCAATAGGATACTTCCAGGTACATGCCCTTGGCCGGAATCGAACCTGGGACCTTTGAGTCCGCAGACCGACGCTCTACCACTGAGCCACACCGGTTTCGGCTATTTTGTTGATTTTTTTTACAGAGAGGAAGGGAGAAGGATAGAGAGCTAGAAACATCAATGAGAGAGAAACATCGATCAGCTGCCTCCTGCACAACCCCTATTGGGGATGTGCCCGCAACCAAGGTCCATGCCCTTGACCGGAATCGACCTGGGACCCTTCGGTCTGCAGGCTGACGCTCTATCCACTGAGCCACGCCGGTTTCAGCCAGACTTTTTGCTTAGCAATAGGATACTTCCAGGTACATGCCCTTGGCCGGAATTGAACCTGGGACCTTTGAGTCCGCAGACCTACGCTCTATCCACTGAACGACACCGGTTTCGGCTATTTTGTTGATTTTTTTTACAGAGAGGAAGGGAGAGGTACAGAGAGCTAGAAACATCAATGAGAGAGAAACATCCATCAGCTGCCTCCTGCACACTCCTTACTGGGGATGTGCCCGCAACCAAGGTGCATGCCCTTGACCGGAATCGAACCCACGACTCTTGTGTCTACAGGCCGACGCTCTATCTACTGAGCCACACCGGTCAGGGCATGGGGAACGCTTTGATGCATGGAAGTGGTCACTGAAGGTGGTCACTTTCTCACAGTCTTGCCCTCTCACACGAGTGACTCCACAGAAATGAAATCTGCCACTACTTTTTGTTAATGCTGTTGTTAATCCTCACTAATACATTTTTCCCCCAGCATCGATTTTTAGAGAAATTGAAAGAAACACTGATGAGAGAGAAAGAGAGAGAGAGAGAGAGAGAGAGAGAGAGAGAGACCATCGATTAGTTGCCTCTCGCATGCAACCAGGCTCAGGATCAGCCTGCCACTGTGTCCTTGACCAGAATCGAACCCAGGACCCTCCAGTCAGCCTGCTGGCGCCCTAACCACTGAACCACACTGGCGAGGCTGTCCTTACACACATTTAATGCCTTTGCTCTATCTTGCTATGACTCTTAACATTGAAAAAAAAAAAGATTTTATAATAATATTCATTATGACAATGTAAATAAAATTGGGTTTCTTTTTTTTTAATCTAGGTTATCTGGTTAAAAAATTAATATATTTAAAGATATTATGTACTCTTCCAGCATAGTTTTAAATGCAGACTACCCTTCATCTTGCATGGGTATAAGCATTGGGTAATTCAGGCATCCGCCTCATTCGCAAGCATTGCTCAGGGTGCATGCTAAGTACCTAGAGGACTCCAACAGCCCGGCGAATGGAGTCACAGGATATATTACGTGAAAGCCCGGGGCAGGGGAATTGAGCGGAGAGAAAAGGAAATATTTCCCAAACCGAAATGAATATAGAGTAAGAAGTAAATGGCCATCTCTAGGACATTATTTCAGAGTTAAAGGTATAATTAAGTCACTTGGACTTCCATCTGCTGGCTGGCAGGACAGTGTGGAAACCTTCACCAGAGACCATTAAGTGGCCCGCTGCTTTATTTTAATGGGATCTTAACATCTGAGGGAAATGCTTCGGAGCGCAAGTGCAATGCTTAAAATCTAAACCCAGGAGAGATAACCAGCCAGGCTATTTGCGTGGACCTACGTTCGCTAAAAGCACAAAGCGCACTTGGCTTTCGGGTGTATTTGTTGTCCTGTGCGCAGTGGTCGGCAAACTCGTGAGTCCACAGAGCCAACTGTCAACAGTACAAGGACTGAAATTCTCTGGAGAGCCACATTTTTTAAACTTAAACTTCTTCTAACACCACTTCTTTTTTCTTTTCTTTTATATATATATATATATTATTGATTTTTTACAGACAGGAAGAGAGAGGGATAGAGAGTTAGAAGCATCGATCAGCTGCCTCTTGCACACCCCCCACTGGGGATGTGCCCACAACCAAGGCACATGCCCTTGACGGGAATCGAACCCCGGACCCGTTAGTCCACAGGCCGACGCTCTATCCACTGAGCCAAACCGGTCTCGGCCTAACGCCACTTCTTCAAGATAAGACTCCCCCAGGCCGTGGTATTTTGTGGAAGAGCCACACTCAAGGGGCCAAAGAGAGCATATGGCTCAAGAGCCACAGTTTGCCAGCCACTGAAGCGATGAATCATACAATCGTGATCATCAGTGTTTTGTTTTTTTCAAAAAATATATTTTATTGATATTTTGCAGAGAGGAAGGGAGAGAGATAGAGAGCCAGAAACGTCAATGAGAGAGAAACATCGACCAGCTGCCTCTTACACACCCCCTTCTAGGGATGTGCCCGCAACCAATGTACATGCCCTTGACTGGAATCGAACCCGGAACCCTTCAGTCCGCAGACCGACGTTCTACCACTGAGCCAAACCGGTTTCGGCATCTGTGGTTTCTAAGGAATGAAAGCATGTTTCCGGGTATGCTCTCGGAGTAGACTTACAGAACCAAAATGCAGGCTGCGGGCATTCCTGTGAAAACCTCCAGATACATCTGAGTAGGAACCACAGTTAGGTGACCAGGTATTTGACACGTCACTGCTGACAGTAACTTTCCATAGAAAGTGACCGTTACAATAATGAGATCTGCGTGGCCATCTAGGACTAGGGCAGCCGTGTGCAAACTACGGCCCGCGGGCCGGATCCGGCCCGTCCGGCTGTTCTATCCGGCCCGCGGAGCCCAAAGAGCGGAGGGTTCTCTTGCTCTCCCCTCCGCTCCTTCACCAGCAGCCCAAGATGAGAGTGCCAGCGTAGTCAGGTTGCTTTTGTTCCGGCCCTCCGGTCCGGTGTAAGAACCCATGGTGGCCCTCAAATCAAAAAGTTTGCCCACCGCTGGACTAGGGTCTCTCAAATCCCGGAAGACATGCAATAGGCCTCTACTGTTTCCTTCGCTATTCTTTTCATTCTTTTTTCTGCTTTCTATATTTCAATGTATTTGGTACATAAACCCTTGTCCAAAACTCTTGGGGGGTTGGATGTGTTAGGATTTTGGAAAGAGACATTGCATATGGTATCTACCATTACCAGCGTAGTCTGGGTGGCACGTGACACTCACAATAAGTTGGAGAAATAAAGACTGTCTAGCCGAAACCGGTGTGGCTCAGTGGTAGAGCGTCGGTCTGTGGACTGAAGGGTCCCGGGTTCGATTCCGGTCAAGGGCATGTACCTTGGTTGTGGGCACATCCCCGGTGGGGGGTGTGCAAGAGGCAGCTGGTCGATGTTTCTCTCTCATCGATATTTCTAGCTCTCTATCTCTCTCCCTTCCTCTCTGTAAAATATCAATAAAATATTTTTTTTAAATAATAAAAAAAAGACTGTCCAACCCTACACAGCGTGGGTCCGTGTGAGGCAGAGAGAATCACGCCATCGCTTCCGTGGCGGCAGGGGGCTGGAGGGGAGGCCTATTTTAAACCCCGTCTCCTCTGCTCCGGCCTTCTCCCTCGGAGGAAGACAAAAATGCCCTTGAAAAGGAGGTTTTTTAAAAGGATGATTCACGGGCTGGGGAAGAATGACAGGAAGCAGACCGTGTCTGGAGAGGTGGCTCCCCCGGGAGGGGCGCACACTTCCTTCCTCTTCATCGGGGCGAGCCTTTAAAAAGTTGCTCGGGTCCCCGGAGGCCGATCCCAAGGAGTCTCCCCCCAAAGGAAGTACCTTGTGCTGGGAAGGTACCTTTAAATTATACCTTAAAGGGCCAGGCGCCTCTCCACAGATAACCAATGACGTCTCCTCTCCCCGGCTGGTGTCTTTTTAAGAGCGCACCTCGGATGGAATTGGAGAACATCATGCTGAGTGAAATAAGCCAGTCAATGAAAGAGAAACACCACATGACCTCACTCATTGATGAATAATAAAGAGCATTATAAACTGATGAACCATAAGTGAAATATAGTGACAGTAAAGCAACAAGCAGACTGTCTGATTGCAGCGGGGAGGGGAGGGAAATATGAGATCAACCGAAGGACTTGTACACATGCATATAAGTACAACCAATGGACACAAAACTCTGGGGAGGGAGGGAATGTTTGGGGGGGCAATGGTAATATATGTACACAGATAATAATTTTAAAAAAAAAAAGAGCGCACCTCGGATCAGTTAAGAAATCAGAGGTAGGCAGGACAAAAAAGAAGGAAAAAAAGAAACACACACACACACACACAGAAACAAAAGAGCAAGGTCTCAACCCTCAGAGGGAAAGTAGGGGAGGGTAGGGGTAAGGGGGAGAGATCAGCCAAAGGACTTGTGTGCATGCATATGGGCCTAGCGCCAGGGGTGGGCAAACTCTTTGACTCGAGGGCCACCATGGGTTCTTACACTGGACCGGAGGGAGGGCCGGAACAAAAGCAACCTGACCACGCTGGCACTCTCCTCTTGGGCTGCTGGGGAAGGAGCGGAGGGGAGAGCAAGAGAACCCTCCTCTGCTCTTTCGGCTTCGCGGGCCGGATAGAACAGCCACACGGGCCGGATCCGGCCCGCGGGCCGTAGTTTGCCCACGGCTGGCCTAGCCGGTGGCCATGGACAACAGGGGGTGGGGTGGGGGCATATGTGGGGAGGGGTTTGGGATGGGAATGGGGGCATGAGGACAATGATGCAATACCATAATCAATAAAATAAAAGTTTTAAAAAATAAATTAAAAATAAAAGAGCAATGCCTCTTGCACACCTTATGTGTTGGTTCTGAGACAGCATGAAATACCAACTATGACAGACCCACAGCTGCTGGCAGACCAGCAAACTGTGTAACTAAGCGATACATGGGGTCACGAGCCTGCCACGGATGTCCTATTTTCCACCCCGAGAATGTTTTTAAAAATATATATATTTTATTGATTTTTTTTTTTTTTTTACAGAGAGGAAGGGAGAGGGATAGAGAGCCAGAAACATCTTTGAGAGGGAGACATCGATCAGCTGCCTCCTGCACACCCCCTATCGGGGACATGCCCGCAATCAAGGTACATGCCCTTGACCGGAATCGAACCCGGGACCCCTTAGTCTGCAGGCCGACGACGCTCTATCCACTGAGCCACACCGGTTTCGGCCTGAGAATTTTTTTTAATGATTGGATCCAGTGGGGAAAACTCTCGCAGGGGGCAGGGTTGCGGGAGGGAGCAGGAGGCTGCGCTCTTGGCCTGGTGTCTGAGGTCTCCAGGAAGCGGCCCTTAAGAACTGATTCCCTTTTATGGCAAAATAACTCTTTTTCAAGACTCCCCGTAGATGGGGCATGCCTGCAGAGAGAGGCAGCTGCGAATAGTGTGAACTGGCTTTTGCTCTCCCATCTCTGCCCATGCATTCTCTTGCCCCTCCCTCCCTCCCCCTACCCTCCTCCCCAGCACCCATCCTGAGATTCTAGGATAGTGCAGGGGAGAATGAATGGGGGCTTTGCATCTCCCCAAATTCCCAGCCACCCAGGGGTCGCTGGGGTTTCGCAGGCAGCCGCTAAGGGGACCACGTCATGACGTCCAGTGAGGATTTGTGCGTTTCAGGGGTCCAGGCCCATGTGACAGATGTCGCTCATGGCCCCGAGATCGCGGCCACGATTCTGCCGCTCACATGGTTTCAGGAACGCTTGCCCAGCCTCCCGGCTGATTGCCTAAGAGTTGGCTCGGCGGAAAATGGAGAGGATCCATACACAGAGGGATGGGGAGAGATGAAAACGCCACAGCTGGCCCCGGGAAGGCCGACTCCGCAGACTGACACGCAGACTAGTTGGTGGAGAGACGGAGCTGGACAAGAAGAGGAAGGCGTGTTCTTATCCTGATGTTGTACTTACATTTTTAAAAAAATATATTTTATTGATATTTTACAGAGAGGAAGGGAGAGAGATAGAAAGCTAGAAACGCCGATGAGAGAGAAACATCGACCAGCTGCCTCCTGCACACCCCCCACCGGGGATGTGCCCGCAACCAAGGTCCATGCCCTTGACCGGAATCGAACCCGGGACCCTTCAGTCTGCAGAGCGACGCTCTACCCACTGAGCCAAACCGGCCTCTGCTTACATTTTCTTTTTAAAAATATATATTTTATTGAATTTTTTTTTTTTTTTTACAGAGAGGAAGGGAGAGGGAGAGAGAGTTAAAAACATTGATGAGAGAGAAACATCGACCAGCTGCCTCCTGCACACCCCCCACTGGGGATGTGCCCGCAACCAAGGCACATGCCCTTGACCAGGATCAAACCCAGGACCCTTCAGTCCCCAGGTCGAAGCTCTATCCACTGAGCCGCACTAGTTAGGACTGTTGTACTTACATTTTCTAGAACTGGAGGGAGTAGACTCTGAAATGTTGGCTCAAAAAAAAACAAAAGGCAACAGCAAGGATCTTGAATCCTCTCGGAACTTAATGTCTCTTAACTATAACTCAGAGTTACGATTTTAAACTTTATTACAAACTAAAATCCAGCAAGAAAGAAGTTTTGGGAATATTAGGATTGCACATCTTTAATACATATAAACCCCGTAGCGGGCGAAATGTGGGCCCAGCTGACATGACTCAGTGGTTGAGCTTCGACCTATGAACCGGGAGGTCACGGTTCGATTCCTGGTCGGGGCACGGGCCCTGGTTGTGGGCTTAATGATCCACGTTCCTCTCTCATCATTGTTGTTTTTATATATCTCTCTCCCTCTCCCTCTCCTTGCAATCAGTAAAAAAAAAAAAATATATATATATATATATATATATATATATATATATATATATAAAATGTAGGACAAAGTCTATTTCTATTTATGAAACAGTCCAATTGAAATGATCTGATTATAAGGCGAAAAAAAGGGCAGCGTTGTGCCTAGCCCACCATTAAAAAATGGTAAAACTATGCCGAAACCGGTGTGGCTCAGTGGATAGAGCTTCGGCCTGCGGACTGAAAGGTCCCGGGTTCGATACCGGTCAAGGGCATGTGCCTTTGTTGCGGGCACATTCCCAGTGGGGGGCGTGCAGGAGGCAGCTGGTCGATGTTTCTCACCCATGTTTCTAGCTCTCTATCCCTCTCCCTTCCTCTCTGTAAAATGTCAATAAAATATATATATATATTTTAAAAAATGGTAAAACTATTCACATGGGAGAAGTGATTTGCCCCATTATTTTCTCGTCCTATGAACTATATTAAAAAAAAAGAGAGAGAGAGAGAGCTCAGAAAAATTCCCCTCCTATTTTTTCTTTTCTTTGCATAAAACCCAACCCGCAGGCCGGCCTACCCCAGCCGCATTTTTCTCGTGTGCTTCCTTCTGTGTATCTTGGCCTCGCCTGTGGAATGTTCTGTGATAAGAGGACCACCGGGCCAGAGTGCGTGGTGTGGGGCGGGCCCAGTGGAATGGCCCCGCGGGGCCTCCAAGGACGAGGGCCCGGCGGCCAAGAAGCTGTGCTCTCCCTCCCGCCCATGTGAGGACCTGGGAGTGCTCCCGCTAATCCAGTGGCTGAGCCCCAAGCAGCTGGAAAAGGGAAACTCAGCGCGGCCCGCGTGACATTTCTCCAAGTGGCCACAAGGGGCAGAGAGGAGAAGGGTGAGCTGCTAGCCCGTCCTCAGAAATGTTGAAACCAACTTCTGTAATGAAATACAGACATAAGTACAAGAGCATCCCTAAAGCTTAGAAAGTTGTGTTCATAACGCATCAGCCTACCATGCATATTTTTTTTTAAAAAAAGCATTAAAATAAATTAGGTGTCGCCCAGCGTGGCTCCGTGGTTGAGCGTGGACCTAGGAACCAGGAGGTCAAGGTTCGATTCTGGTCGGGGCATGTGCCTTGGTTGCGGGCACATCCCCAGTGGGGGGTGTGCAAGAGGCAGCCCATCCGTGATTCTCTCTCACTATGGATGTTTCTGCCTCTCCCTCTTCCTTCCTCTCTGAAATGAATACAAACACACACACACACACACACAGATATATATATAATATATTTTATTGATATTTTACAGAGAGGAAGGGAGAGGGATAGAGAGTTAGAAACATCGATGAGAGAAAATCATCGATCAGCTGTCTCCTGCACACACACACACACACACACCCACTGGGGATGTGCCCACAACCCTCACCCGTTTGGCTCCGTGGATAGATTATCGGCCTGTGGACTGGAAGGTCCCAGGTTCGATTCCGGTCAAGGGCATGTACCTTGGTTGCAGGCACATCCCCAGTAGGGGGCGTGCAAGAGGCAACTGATGGATGTTTCTCTCTCATTGATGTTTCTAACTCTCTATCCCTCTCTCTTCCTCTCTGTAAAAAAATCAATAAAAAATATATACCTAAAAAAGAAAAAGTCTGATGCTTTGAAGGCAGAGCAAGGGATCTGACACAGGCAGGAAACACGTCGCCTGCTTTCTGAACCTCCACATGGTTCTCAACGTTAAGTCAGCTCTGGCTCAATTATGGGCCATGTTATTGGCCCCTGTCTTGAGGAGCAGCTAGAGATAACGTGGAAGGAAAGTCGCCTTCCCATTGTCCAGCTCTCTCTCTCTCTCTCTCTCTACATTCAGACCTAACGTCTTGAGAATGTCAGGGGAAGGCAGGAAGCCTTTTGATTATGGCTGGTGTGTTTTTTTTTTCTCTCTCCGCTTCCTGCTTTAATCTTACAGCCCTCGCGGCCCCGGACTGTCCCAGGAGGTTAACTACTTCCTTGGTATTTTTGGCATGTCCCGGACCAGGAAACTGGGGGACGTGTCAGGGGTACCCTTCACAAGAGATTTCCACTAAAACCAAGGGGGGTTGTCTACACTTCCTAACCCTGCAAGGCCCACTCCCATGGAGCCTCGGTGAGAAGAAGTCAGCAGGTTCTTAAAGGCCCCACCACCGTGTGTCCCTAGTGGCCACTCGAGAAGTCTGCCGTGTACGGGAAACAGTCGTTGCAGTGGGAAGACCTGGAAAATGAGTGGGCTCCCACTGGGAAGATTCTCTGGGGTCACATCAGGCCCAGTCTGGCCCATTGACTGGTTCCAGGTCATATTAATTACATGCAAAACTGAAAGAGGACCTCTGGTGCTCAGGCTAGCATACTGGATGACGCGTGTCCGTGCATTCTTTAAACACACACACACACACATATACCAGAGGCCCGATGCATGAATATTCGTGCAAGAAGAGGTCTTCCTTACCCAAATTCCCTTTGCTCCTACCCCTGGCTGCTTGGTGCCTATCTACGCAAATGAACCTGCCATCTTGGTTGGGTTAATTTGCATATCCGCTCCTGATTGGCTGGTGGGTGTCGTGAGGGTGTGGTCAATTTGCATTTTTCTCTCTTATTAGTGTAGGTTATTGATTTCAGAGATGAGGGGAGAGGGAGAGGGAGACAGAAACATCAATGATGAGAGAATCATGGATTGGAGGCCTCCTGCATGCCCCCAAATGGGGATCCAGCCCTCAACCTGGGCATGTGCCCTGACCAGGAATCGAACTGCGACCTCCTGGTTCATAGCTCGACCCTCAACCACTGAGCCACGGTAGACAGGCCGCTGTGAATTCTTGGCTTTGCATCCTGCTCATGTTATCTAGCTAACCCTAGACCAGGGACACAACTTAGAGAGAGAGAGAGAGAAACAAAATGTTACCAGGGTCTTAACACCAGAAAGAACAAGCCAAGCCAAGCTGGCGTGTCACCATGATTGGGCTTTGACCTATGAACCAGGAGGTCCCAGTTCAATTCCGGGTCAGGGCGCGTGCCGGATTGTGGGCTCAATCCCCGCTGTGGGACGTGCAGGAGGCAGCTGATCAGTGATTCTCTCTCTCTCTCTCTCTCTCTCTCTCTCTCTCTCTCTCTTTAATATATTTTATTGATTTTCCACAGAGAGGAAGGGAGAGGGCTAGAGAGCTAGAAACGTCGATGAGAGAGAAACATCGACCAGCTGCCTCCTGCACACCCCCTACCGGGGATGTGCCCGCAACCAAGGCACATGCCCTTGACCGGATTCGAACCCGGGACCCTTCAGTCTCAGGGGTGTAGGTGGAGGAAGTGGACAAGGGAAGCGGACGAGGACGGAGGAAGACACCTCTCCCATCGAACTGCATGTTCTGTGACTTTAAATGAGAGCTCTCTCGGCGTTGTTGGGCAGATAAATTCCGACCACTTAACATGGCAGAGAAGGTCAGGAGAGCTTATTACGGCGATCATAGCGCTACAGCGATTGCCATTGACCGCGGCTCCCCGGAACCGCCAATAATCGGGGACCGCAAGCTGTGTTTGCAGAGAAAGGTCATCATTCATTTTTGTTCCCCTCCTCCTCCTCCCCCCGAACCTCCCCCCCGACCCCCCAAAAGCATTAATATCTTTTGTTTGTTTGGCTCAACATGAAACAGGAATCGATAGAGGTAATTCACGGAGCAATTAGCCCCTCATCTGTCACACACGGCATCTGGGCGTGTTTCACAGCAAAAAAGACCTTTGGAAAGGGTCTGAGGAAAGGAAGAAAGTGCCCCGTGCGATCAACAATTTATATTTCCGACATGACACGCTGTGTTATGTATCTGGGAAAAGAGGGGGAGGCTTCGGGACTGGGACAACATACACAGAGCCTGCCATAAATCTGCCCGTCGGTGTTATGGCGTAGCGGTGCGGAGACGGGCCAGAAAGAGCTCCGATTACACGTTCGCCGGGTTCCCAGGAAGACAGCAAGTGACTTGTGGGATCTGGGGGTCCGGGAAGAGCACCCCTGTGGTCCCCAGGGTTCTCAGAGGAGGGATGAGCCTGGGGCAGCGTCTCACGCTGGGGAGGGTCAAACCGCAGGGCACAAAGTGCCCACTTTGGCCACCAGAGCCCGTGGCTCCCGTGCTGGGCCACAGGGATGGGTCGCGGCCACGTGGTGGTGGGACATCCCGTTGCATGGCAACGGCGCCCCCCCAGCTCCCACCGACGGCGCCTGCTCTTGTGCACATAAGACGCGGAAAGATGCCGAGACCGGTGTGGCTCAGTGGATAGAGCGTCGGCCTGTGGACTGAAAGGTCCCAGGTTCGATTCCGGTCAAGGGCATGTGCCTTGGTTGCGGGCACATCCCCAGTGGGGGGTGTGCAAGAGGCAGCTGGTCGATGTTTCTAACTCTCTATCCCTCTCTCTTCCTCTCTGTAAAAAAATCAATAAAATATATTTTTAAAAAGAGGTGGAAAAGTGAAATGCAAACTTAAGTTAAAATAACTTAGTATTTAATATATATATATATATATATTGATTTTTTACAGAGAGCAAGAGAGAGGGATAGAGAGTTAGAAACATCGATGAGAGAGAAACATCCATCAGCTGCCTCCTGCACACCCCCCACTGGGGATGTGCCCACAGCCAAGGTACATGTCCCTGACCGGAATCGAACCCGGGACCCTTCAGTCCGCAGGCCGATGCTCTATCCACTGAGCCACACCAGTTAGGGCGATGCCTTAGTATTTTAAAGAGCGAATTCTGTCCTTCGTCTGATTTTCTTTACTGAATTTGAAGTGGGTGTACCCTGGGGTTGATGCAGTAGGTAGCACAGAGGTAGGGTTTGTTGAAAAATTTAGCTCAGCCAGGCTGGTGTGGCTCAGTGGTTGAGCGTCAGCCTGTGAACCAGGAGGTGGTGGTTCAATGCCCAGGCAAGCCACATGCCCGGGTTGTGGGCTCCATCCTCAGTAGGTGGCGTGCAAGAGGCAGCAGATTGATGCTTCTCTCATCGCTGGTGTCTCAATCTCTCCCTCTCTCTTCCTCTCTGAAATCAATAAAAAAATATTTTTTTAAAAAATTCATCTCAGGGACTTGTCTACATGTTTACATAAATGCTCAGCAAGGCCAAATGTGTTTAGGAATGTGGTATTTCCTTTTCAATTCTCTGGCTTTCCTTTCTCATTTTATTTATTTTTTTTCTTGACTTTCTTTTTTTCCCCTTTCCCATTCTCCCCAGTCCCCCGCCCCCCACAACTCCGCTTTTTTGAAAATGTTGCTTTTCACCTAGATCATAAGATCATTGCCTACAGAGAAGTTACAAGATTTTTTTTTTTAAGTTACATAAGTTTTGCTCATTATGTGACTGGAGAAAGTATGGTTTTGCTTTTGGATTTTGTCTTATTCTTAATATCCAACTATTCCCACAGATTGCCTACTTTTTTTTTCCTGAGGCATTTTCAAGATAATTGCAAATGTCTTATCTAGAAAGTCTGTCATACACTTACATAAATATGTAAGAGACACTCAAGTTTCAGTCTGATTACAGCTGCTTCAAAAAAAAATCACAGCAGAAGAATGAAAGGAAAGAATTTTTATTTTTTAAAAATATATTTTATTGATATTTTCAGAGAGGAAGAGAGGGATAGAGAGTAAGAAACATCGATGAGAGAGAATCATCGATCAGCTGCCTCTTGCACACCCCCTACTGGGGATGTGCCCACAACCAAGGTACATGCCCTTGACCGGAATCGAACCCGGGACCTTTCAGTCCGCATGCTGACGCTCTATCCACTGAGCCACACCAGTTTCAGCAGGAAAGAATTTTTAAATAGTGTTATCTGACGGTGGAGGGATTATAGAGCTAGTTTTTGCTTCCTTGGAAAACCCTGCGCTTTCAAAACTTTCTCTCACGACCAAAACACTTTTTTTTTTTTAATTCAGAAAACCAAAAATGCATCTTACGCTAACGCCAACAGGGCGTTCGCGTCTTTGCAGAGTCATCCCATTTCGTGCTGCCCTCAGATAGCCAGAACCCTACCTTTTTTGTAAACACTGTCAAAACCCTCTTAACGGACTTTGTGTGAATGGTGAGGACAGCAGTCAGCCCCCGGGAGCCACACACACAGCACCGCACACAGCGTGTGACATTCTCCTCTGACTGCAGCATGGATGGTGAGGTCAGTGGGCTAACCCACCCTTTCGGAAATCAGAAAAATCCCGCGACCAGAGCATCTCCTAGTCTCACATGGAGTTCATCTCCTTTCTATCCTGAATGTGGAATTTCATCCTGGGGGCATCCTGACGCCGTATCCCCCCCCCCCCTCCTCCCAGCTTTCCCAAATCCTCTTGTTATTTTTGTCCTGTTTATGCAAACCGGCCCAAGACACGTCGGTGCCCCCGGATCCCACGCCTCCCTCGATGAGAACGCTGGCCCGTGACCCGCCAACTCGGGCTAATAATGACTTCCCAAACGTCCAGTAACCAAAGCAAACATCGCAGCCCGAGGTTGCCTTGGATGCATTCTGCTTTCCTGAAAACACCGGGGTGGATCCTCCCGCCACAAGCCAATCGCTGCCATCCCAATGGGTACCCAACCAGCTGGGGGTCGCTGCATCCTGGTGAGACTGTCCTGGGGGGGCAGGGGTGGGCCCGACTTCCATGCGCCCACACTCCTCTGGTTTGTGAGTCCAACCCGAGCCAGAAAGAAAGATGAGCCGCCACCTCCTCCCCCCCGGGGCTCTGCTTCATGTCACCGGGGGTCCAGCCCATCAGACAAACACCTCATCAGCATCCACGCTGGCGGCCTTCCAAGGGAAGGCTTTGTCGTGCCATTGGGTGACACTTGGGGCCCCCCATCTTTTCATCCCCCCCCCACCCCCCAGAGCTAAATATAAACGGGGGAAAGGTCTCGCCCCCCCGGTCTCCAGATAACAAGAAGTTTAAAGGACGTACTCGTGTTTCATGTTGCAAGACACGGCGACGCTGGAGGGGAGGTGAACCAAAAAACAAGATGGCAGCCTTTCTGAAGTTCAAAGGCAGCTAGCTCGCTCGGAGAGCAGAGGGAGACTGGGCCACCCTTGCTTCCCGGGTGGGTGCAAAGGAGACCCCCAGAGGCAGGAAGGGGGTGTGGACGGAGGGATAAAAGGAAAGGGAGCAGAGATTTTCGTTGTGGCTAATCCCCATCTGAGGATATTTTCCCATTGATTTTTTTTTCATTGATTAAGGTATTACATGTGTACATATCCCATTGATTTTTTAAAATATGTTTTATTGATATTTTACAGAGAGGAAAGGAGAGAGATAGAGAGCTAGAAACGTCGATGAGAGAGAAACAATGACCAGCTGCCTCTTGCACACCCCCCACCGGGGATGTGCCCGCAACCAAGGTACATGCCCTTGACTGGAAACCAAGGTACATGCCCTTGACCAGAATCGAACCTGGGACCTTTCAGTCCGCAGACCGACGCTCTACCCACTGAGCCAAACCGGTTTCGGCATATCCCATTGGTTTTTAGAGAGGGTGGAAGGGAGGGGGAAAGACAGAGAGAGAAACATTGATGTGAGAGAAACACGTTGATTGGTTGCCTCCTGCATGTGCCTGACCAGGACCAGGGTCAAGCCTGCAACTGAGGTATATGCCCTTGCCCTTGACCAAAATCAAACTCGGGATCCCTCTGTCGACTGAGCCAAACCTGCTTGGGCTAGATTTTTTTTTTTTTTTTTTTTTTTGTGTGTGTGTGTGTGTGTGTGTGTGTGTGTTTTAATGATCTCTTACTCAAAACCCAATCACCTAGAGCAGGAGTCGGCAAATGGTTCTGTGGAACTCCAGCAAATAAATAGCTAATGCCCAGCGGGCAGTGCCATCTTTATAGCAGCTGCTCAGCTCTGTGCTTGTAGGGTGAGCTGGCCACTGGAACACGGAAATAAACGAGTGTTTCCTCTATTCCAATAAAACTGCCGTAAAGGCACTGAGATATGAATATCATCTATTTTCCTCTTTTTAAAAATATGCTTTTATTGATTTCAGAGAGGAAGGGAGAGTCAGAGAGAGAGGGAGAGGGAGAAACATCAATGGTGAGAGAGAATCATGGATTGACTCCCTCCTGCACGCCCCACAATGGGGATGGAGCTTGCAACCCGGACATGTGCCCTGACCGGGGATCGAACCCTGACCTCCTGGTTCATGGGTCGATGCTCAACCACTGAGCCACACAGTATATATTTTTCATGTCTCACAAAATGTACTCTTCCTTAGATTGTTTCCCCCAAAAGACTTATAAATGTAAAAATCAGCCTGGGATCACAGGTGACACAAAGGCCTCCAATGGGCTGGATTCAGCCTGGGGGGGGGGGTTGCCCACCTCTGCCCGAGAGTTCAGTTCAAGTTGGGCACCAGCTCTTATAGGGTGACAGGCCCTTTTCGACCGCCTCTCCGGTTAGGGACACCTGGTTACCCTGTAACTGTGGTTTTATGTGAATACAGGTGTTTTTCTTCCATTCGAATCTTTTGTTATTTCAGAAAAGGCCCATTACACATTTTACACCCGTTGAATTTGGAAGAGGATCTTAATTGTGTGTGACTCGGGCATGGGGGAAGGGAGACTGGGCCGCCCCAGACCAAATTCCACGGCATGAGAGCAAGCCTTTCTCTATTAAAAAATAGCTTCTGCCGAAACCGGTGTGGCTCAGTGGATAGAGCGTCGGTCTGCGGACTGAAGGGTCCCAGGTTCGATTCCGGTCAAGGGCATGGACCTTGGTTGCGGGCACATCCCCGGTGGGGGGTGTGCAGGAGGCAGCTGGTCGATGTGTCTCTCTCACGGATGTTTCTAGCTCTCTATCTCTCTCCCTTCCTCTCTGTAAAATATCAATAAAATATATATATTTTTAAAAAAATAGCTTCTTTGAAGATAAAAAAAAAACCCACTAGCCAACAATCTGATGTCAGTTTAAACAATAGTTTTAAAAACAATATAAATAATTATATATAAATAATTATTAAATAGTGACTATATAAAGAATTACTGAAATTGAAAAATCTTGGGGGACAAAGGATATCATAGTGTAAAGAAATCAGAGAACAAATCTCTACACGTATGCATATACATGTATTTTTATAAAACAGAAAGATGTGGATTAAAGTATCAAACATTGATGGAGATGAAGGGACTAATTATTTTTAACGCTTGTCCCTATGTTCTATATATTTTGCAATATGTATAACACTGTTATGATTAGGAAAGTGGAGCCAATGTTATAAGAATACCCAGCTTTTGCTCCCAACTTTTATTATTTTTAAAAATATATCTTATTAATTTTTTTACAGAGAAAAAGGGAGAGGGATAGAGAATTAGAAACATAAATGAGAGATAAACATCAATCACCTGCCTCGTGCACACCCCCTACTGGGGATGTGCCCGCAACCAAGGCACATGCCCTTGACCGGAATCGAACCTGGGACCCTTCGGTCCGCAGGCCGACGCTCCATCCACTGAGCCAAACCGGTTAGCACTGCTCCCAACTTTTCAAAGTATTTCTACGGGCGGATCTGTGCCTCTTGGCAATCTTGGGCGTGAAATCACGAAAGAGCCCGCGTGATTTATTGACTGCTGGACAGGTTTGCGATAGCATCACAGATAACCTCCAGTGAGCTCATAAAAATAATTACCTGAACGTTATACAAATTCAGCATTTTATGACATGCAGGCCAGGAAGAGGAAGGAAGGAACATGAGATAACACAAACAAGGTCTCGTAAAAGGATCGCGATAAGTCTCAGGAGGAAGAAAAGAATGGATGTTACTAAGTTTTGGGACACTGTGACAGGTCAAGAGAAATTGAATGAGAGAGGCCGTGAACCTCCCCCACTTGCTACTCAAAAGAGGAACAAAGCGCTAATTGATTTCTGGCATGGAAATCTTCTTTGTGTTTAGGATCAAAGGTTTCTTTCTTTCTTTTTTTAAAAAATATATTTTATTGATTTTTTCTTTTACAGAGAGGAAGAGAGAGGGATAGAGAGTCAGAAACATTGATGAGAGAGAATCATCGGTCAGCTGCCTCTTGCACGCCCCCTACTGGGAATATGCCCACTACCAAGGTACATGCCCTTGACTGGAATCAAATCTGGGACCCTTCAGTCCGCAGGCCGACGCTCTATCCACTGAGCCACACCGGTTAGGGTTTTATTTAAACTTTTTGAAGAAAGCGGTTGTCAATCCGCAGCTCAACACTTGAATTCTTTGTATGCATTCCTATTACTTTCTATGTACTCCCTCTGGAAGAGGTAGATGTTTTTTAATTTCTCCTGAATTTAAAAAGAATAAAAAGAGCCAAAGCCGGTGTGGCTCAGTGGACAGAGCGTCGGTCTGTGGACTGAAAGGTCCCGGGTTTTGATTCCGGCCAAGGGCATGGACCTTGGTTGCGGGCACATCCCCGGTGTGGGGTGTGCAGGAGGCGGCTGGTTGATGTTTCTCTCTCATTGACATTTCTAGCTCTCTATTTCTCTCCCTTCCTCTCTGTAAAATATCAATAAAATA
Source organism: Vespertilio murinus (assembly GCA_963924515.1). NCBI lineage: Eukaryota > Metazoa > Chordata > Mammalia > Chiroptera > Vespertilionidae > Vespertilio > Vespertilio murinus. Next base: position 6,087,500 of record OZ004722.1, read on the forward strand.
TATATTTTTTAAAAATGTCTTTATTCATATTCACTACTTGGAAAATAAGCAAGTAGATCAGAGCAAAAGAACTAGAAGCTTCTTAGAAGTAAAGTAACAGCAGTTCAAGGCATTTGATCTGTGTTAAACCTAAGAGCTTGGGACATAATCATCAGCTTTGTCATGTCAACAACACGTTAGACTGATAATACTAATAGAAATATTTCTTGGGTTTTTTAAAAATATAGTTTATTGATGTTTCACAGAGAGGAAGGGAGAGAGGGATAGAGAGCTAGAAACGTTGTGGATGAGAGAGAAACATCCACCAGCTGCCTCTTGCACACCCCGCACCGGGGATGTGCCCGCAACCAAGGTACATGCCCTTGACCGGAATCGAACCCGGGACCCTTTAGTCTGCAGACCGACGCTCTACCCACTGAGCCACACCGGTTTCGGCTATTTCTTGGTTTTATTGAGGGCTCCTTCTCTACTATTACTACTATCTCTTCTTTTATTTATCCCCCCCTGTTTCCATCTCCTGGAAACCTAGTTCCAAAGTAATCTCCTTGACTGACGGACTTGTAAGGGAGAAGAAATTACAGCTGTTGGACCCAGCGCACCCCACTTTGCCTTATCAAACGCACCCACCAATTTACGTCCTTAGCTCCTTTCCACCATCTGACAAAAAATCAGGACTATCCCGGGCCTTTCTGAGCCCTCCTGTCTCTAGGCATGGTGACACTCCATCTTGACAACTCAGACACTCAGACCCACAGGCCACTGATAGCTTTGTGGCGCGTTCTAGGTGAACCGAGAGGAAATAAGACTTGAGGACATGACTTTTTACCACTCCGCATTGCAACTCCTAAGTTCTCTTTAACGTCTAAAATTCATGGCACAGAGATCCAGCTCCCTGTCCTAAGCTAATGGAAAGCTTACCATAAATTATATCAATCAGTGCTATGAGTGGGGGCACTGTTTCTATTCTGGTTGGGGTTCTGTTATCTACCCACTCAAGGCGTGAAGCGGTATCTAAGTCAGCCGTGGGCAAACTACGGCCCGCGGGCCGGATCTGGCCCGTGTGGCTGTTCTATCCGGCCCGCGGAGCCAAAAGAGCGGAGGAGGGTTCTCTTGCTCTCCCCTCCGCTCCTTCCCCAGCAGCCCAAGAGGAGAGTGCCAGCACGGTCAGGTTGCTTTGGTTCCGGCCCTCCCTCCGGTCCAGTGTAAGAACCCACGGTGGCCCTCGAGTCACAAAGTTTGCCCACCCTTGGTCTAAGTGCTAACTGAATTGCATAGAAAATATACTTAGAGACAGACACCGTGGCTACCTAGAGGCATGGAAAACTCTGTAGCAGAAGCATGAGTCAGATCTTGAAGGATCAGGAAGTTGGAACGGGTTCAGAGAGAAGAAGAAACAGAAAGTGATGACCTGGGTTAATGCCTTCTTAGTGTCACAGGCTGTGTTCGTTTTCCTACATATGCTATCTCCTTCCATTCTCATCAGATCAGAAAGCTGAAGCTCTGAGAAGGAGGAGTTTTTTCCAGCCCTGGCCGGTGTGGCTCAGTGGATAGAGCGTGGGCCTGCAGACAGAAGGGTCCCGGGTTCGATTCAGGTCAAGGGCACGTAGCTTGGTTGCAGGCTCCTCCCTGACCCCGGGCCCTGGTTGGGGCATGTGCAGGAGGCAACCAATCCATGTGTTTCTCTCACACTGATATTTCTCTCCGACTTTCCCCTCTCCCTACCACGCTCTCTAAAAATCAATGGGAAAAATGGCCTTGGGCCGAAACCGGTGTGGCTCAGTGGATGGAGCGTCGGCCTGCGGGCTGAGGGGTCCCGGGTTCGATTCCGGTCAGGGGCATGTGCCTTGGTGGCGGGCGCATCCCCAGTGGGGGGTGTGCAGGGGGCAGCTGATCGATGATTCTCTCTCATCCATGTTTCTAGCTTTCTATCCCCCTCTCTTCCTCTCTGTAAAAAAATTAATAAAAAATATATATACCGTATTTGCCGGCGTATAAGACGATTTTTTGGCCCTGAAAAATACGTATTTGCCGGCGTATAAGAGACTGGGTGTATAAGACGACCCCCTAACATTTCCACTCAAAATACAGAGTTTGTTATATACTCGCCGTATAAGACTACCCCCCACTTGGAGGCATATTTTTCAGGGCCAAAAAATTGTCTTATACGCCGGCAAATTCGGTATATATATTTAAAAATATATATATTTTATTGATTTTACACAGAGAGGAATTGAGAGGGATAGAGAGTTGGAAACATCAATGAGAGAGAAACATCGACCAGCTGCCTCCTGCACACCCCCCACTGGGGATGTGCCCGCAACCAAGGTACATGCCCTTGACCAGAATCGAACCTGGGACCTTTCAGTCCGCAGGCCGACGCTCTATTCACTGAGCCAAACCGGTTTCGGCAATATATTAAAAAAAAAAAAAAAAAAAAAAAAGAAAGAAAGAAAAATAGCCTTGGGTGAGGATTTAAAAAAAAGGAAAAGTTTTCCAAAGATTGCACAGCTCAGAAATACGGGGAAATGGACTGCAGCCCACAGCTGCCTCACCCTGATGCGTCCGCTCTGTTCAGCGCGCTGGCATCGGGGCTGTTTTTGTAAGGCAGACAGATGGGGGCCCGGGGAGGGAGGGGGCGCGGATGAATGAATGGGATGACGGCGGTTCCTTCCTGGAAACGGTGGTTGGGATGAAGCAACAACTGGGGGAAAAAAAAATGTTTCTAGGAGGAGTTCCAAGATGAGCTTTTCACCTTTCGACAAGTATCTGCCAAATCCGAATTAATTTTCTAATTGCAGAAGTATTCCATGTCAATAGCAGAACAGCAGGACATGACAGAAAGAATCGTCAGCGAACAGAATCAACCTGACCTGGCTACTCTTTACTGTTCGAGAATATTGTGGGTTTTTTTTTTTTCAATCGTTTACCCTTTTTTATTCAACTGCATCTAATCTAATAAGAGAGTAATATGATAATTGACCATCACTCTACCATGCCCATAGCCCATCAGGAGGGAATATGCAAATTAGCGGGACAAAGATGGTGGCGGCCACGGAGCCAGCTGGAGAGGGTTGGAAGGCTTGGGTCACCCTCGGCGACAGAGGACGCTTGGGATTGGGCCTACACTGGCAGTCGGACATCCCCCGAGGGGTCCCAGATTGTAGAGGGTGCAGGCTGGGCTGAGAGACCGCAGCCCCACCTCCATGCAGGATTTTTGTGCACCGAGTCACTAGTAGTTTTATAAACTCAAAATTTTGCTTTACTATCTTTATAATCTGATATCTGAATTAGTGACACATCACAACCTATTTTACCTCTTAAGCATTCTTTGAAAATATACTTTTTAATGTACCGATATCATTCCATAGTCATAGAATATCATAATTTATTACACTCCTACCATTAAAGGATTTGTAGTTTTCTCTAGATTTTAAATTTTAAATGAGGTCCCCATTTTTTCACGGGGCTTTTGTCGCTCGTTTCTGATTTTTCCTTGGAAAGCCTTCTTTTTTTTTTTTTTTTTTAAATTCAGCTTGTCTTATTTCCTATGACAGAGAAAATGCAACTCTAAACGTCAACCTTTTATTATTATTTATTTTTTAAAATATATATTTTATTGATTTTTTTTACGGAGAGGAAGAGAAAGGGATAAAGTTAGAAACATCGATGAGAGAGAATCATTGAGGAGCTGCCTCTTGCACACCCCCTACTGGGAATGTGCCCGCAACCAAGGTGCATGCCCTTGACCGGAATCGAACCTGGGACCTTTCAGTCCGCAGACCGACGCTCTATCCACTGAGCCACACCGGTTTCGGCAAGGTGAGTCTCATGAGTCCATGCTTGCCAGGCAGGGGAAGCAAAAGGGGTGCCCCGGGGCATGGGTTAATGCTCGGCCCCGTGGTGGTGGGGAGACGGTCAGTGGTCGGCACCAGAGTCCTTAGGACGCTAAAAAGTGATTCAAATGCCACTTCCTCTGCAGAGCCCCGCCTGCTCCCTCATACAGGAAACCCTGTCTACCGCCCGTGCACGTTAATTGCGCCACGTCTGGGGGCTCCTTTGACATTTACTACTTCCTGCTCTGCCCTAGAGTTATTTGTGTGCTTATTGTACTTTCGTTACACACGGGAGGAACCGGCGCCTGCTGGATCCTGGTATTTCCCACCGTGCCTTCAACTTAAAAATGTTATATAAATAAACACATACATATATGTGTGTGTATATAATGTATATTATATAATATACATTATATACACACATATAAATATGTATCGTATTTGCCGGCGTATAAGACGATTTTTTGGCCCTGAAAAATACGTATTTGCTGGCGTATAAGACGACCCCCTAACATTTCCACTCAAAATACAGAGTTTGTTATATACTCGCCGTATAAGACTACCCCCCACTTGGAGGCATATTTTTCAGGGCCAAAAAATCGTATTATACGCCGGCAAATACGGTACTATATATACACACAATATATACATATATATATATGCGTATACACACACACACACACACACACACACACACACATATATATATATATATATATTCACACACACATACTCTCACACACACACACACACTAGAGGCCCAGTGCAACAAATTCATGCACTTGGGGTGGTGGGTCCCTCAGCCCAGAATGCAATAGGACACAGGTCAGACCAAGGGACCCCACCAGTGGATTCTGGCCAAGGGCACATGCCCAGGTTGCAGGCTCCATCCCCAGTAGGGGGTGTGCAAGAGGCAGACAATCAATGATTTTCTCTCATCATTGATATTCCTCTCTCTCGCGCTCCCTCTCCCCCTTCCTCTCTGAAATCAATAAAACTATATATATTTTTAAAAAGTCCCTGCCTGCTGATTGGCCGAGGCACTTCCTTCTCCTTCCGGGCAAGTGTCCTTCAGTGTGGTCCACGCTGCCCTTAAAGAGCCAGCTCCTTCCCGTGGCTTCCTGAAAGCTGGCTCCACACCGCCGACAGATCTGACCTCAGGGTGGGCGGGAGGGAAGGAGGGGTCAGAGCTGCCCCTTGACCCTTGGTCCCCTGCTCAGAGCTGAGCATCCACATTTGGATTCAAACTTCTTTGTCTCCGGGCCCCGGACCCGCGGCCTCACCTGGGAGCACGCTCCCGGGGCTGATCTCATACATTTTTATTTGACTCGATCCTCGATGTGATGCTCGGATTATAGGGCGTCCGTGCCGTAAGGGTAATGTCACAAACTGTTCTTCTGTACGACTGCCAGCTCATCTTAAGACTAAAAACACGCCAAAACTTGTTTGGCTCAGTGGATAGAGCGTTGGCCTGCGGACTGAAAGGTCCCAGGTTCGATTCCGGTCAAGGGCATGGACCTTGGTTGCGGGCACATCCCCAGTAGAAGGTGTGCAGGAGGCAGCTGATTGATGTCTCTCTCTCGTTGATGTTTCTAACTCTATCTCTCTCCCTTCCTCGCTGTAAAAAAATCAATAAAATATATATATATATATATATTTTTTAAAAAGGAGAAAAGACTAAAAACACATTGGGATAAAAAGCCATATTTTTTTAAAAAATGGAGTAAAAAATTAGGTTAATACCGTGCGATTCCCTGGACACGCTTCCTCAATGCAAAAATAATCGTGGGGCTGTAAAAGGCTTTTTGGGGCCGATTGCTCTTATCTGAGCCGGTGTCCGTAATCGTCGCATCCTCAGGAGAGGCAATCACATTCCCCGGGAATCGCGAGACTCCCGCGTACAGATTCACGAGGAAGGGAACACGTCCGCACACGCATGCATAACATATGCACAGTGACATGCGCCGGCTTTAAGGTCGGGTTGGGAAAGAGAATTTCTTTTTTCCCTACCCTGAAAAAAAAAAAAAAAAAAATATATATATATATATATATATATATATATATATATATATATTCTCTGACTTTATTGGGCTGCTGACATCCAATTGATCTGCATTATTCCGAGCTGGCGGGCACCTCCGTCCCTTAAATGCCTCAGATAATAGGCCTTCGGGTATCAGAGGAAAAAGGCCTATGAGCAGTCCCTTGCAATATCAAAAGGGTAGGAAGTGAGAAATAAGGGAGATTAAGATGACACCAGAAAGCTTTGAATGAGGTGTCATTTTGCATTTAGAGAGACAACCTGGGAAGTTAAGACATGAGGGAGGGAGGGGAGAGAAGGGAAAAAAAAAAAAAAAACCTGTCCCTTTCTCTGCCGGCGGCCCTTACAGGTTTACAAATGATCTGTTAGCAGAAATGAGTTTCTCTGGGGCTCCAGACACCATTTATTATGCGGGGAGAGAGACCAAAAAAAAAAAAAAAAAAAAAAAAAAAAAGAGAGAGAGAGAGAGACAGAGAGAGAGGGAGAGAGATGGACAAAGCTGGCAAATTATGCTTATTTGAAGGCAAAATGCCTCCCATCAGCGAGATGATGAAAATGCCCCCGAGGTGTCAGCCGGAGGCGGCCACGTTAATATCTTCCATGAGCTCTTTTACGGGGGGAAGGAGCACAGAGAATTTTTTGGGGGGTGTCTCTGTAGAAGGTGCATCGCCGCAGCATCTCCTTGCTGGGTGAGACGCCTTGCCCGGGGGAATCTCACGTCCTCGGAGCTGGTGATGAAACGGAGGAGGGATTGGGTACCGAGGAGGGGGCTTGAGCCTCGGTTCCCTGGCTGCCTCCCAGATGTCGGGGGGCTACGGATCGGGGTGTCTGAGCTCTCCTGGTCAATCCCATCCTGGAACGTAGCCGGCGGGCCTATTGCACGACCCGGTGAGGTCATGATGATTCATTCTCCTCCACCGAGACCACTCTGGGACTCTCCCATGTACAGCGGGTCTTTGTAATACAGAAGGGTGCCACGCACAGAATTTTTTTAAGTGTCGCTAATGAACTATCTTTTATTTTTTTATTTTTAAAATTGGTTTAGCCTCAAAATGGCCGGCCTTATTCTGAGGAAGACTGGGTGGTCAAATCCATTCAAAGCATCGATGTCCCCGTTACACTCTGTGGTGTGGTACCTAGGCTAAATGGGGGTAACTGACACATTTTATAAGAGAAAAAAAAGGAAAACTTTTTTTTAATTGTTTTGACTTTTCAAAAGTATGTTTGAATTGATGTCACAGAGAGGAAGGGAGAGGGAGAGGGAGAAGAAGAGAGAGAGGGAAACATCAATGATGAGAGAGAATCATGGATCGGCGGCTGCCTCCTGCACGCCCCCTGCTGGGGATGGAGAGACAGCCTGGGCCCTGACTGAGCGGGAATCGAACCTGAGACCTCCCGGTTCATGGCTGACGCTCCATCACTGAGCCACACCGGCCAGGTAGAGATTGGTACCTTATGAACTAGTCAGCGCAGAGCCCCTAACCTGTAATGTGAGGTAAGCAATGCTTCATCTTTTTTTAAATATATATTTTATTGGGGTTTTTTGTGTTGTTTTAAAAAAATGTATATATTTTATTGATTTTTCACAGAGAGGAAGGGAAAGGGATAGATAGTCAGAAACATCTGATGATGAGAGAGAATCATCGACCAGCTGCCTCATGCACAGACATACACATACCCAGGGATGTTCCTGCAACCAAGGTACATGCCCTTGACTGGAATCGAACCCGGGACCTCCACAGACCGACGCTCCATCCATTGAGCCAAACGGGTTTCGGCTATTTTTTTTTATTTGTTTTGTTTTGTTTTGTTTTTACAGAGAGGAAGGGAGAGGGATAGAGAGTTAGAAACATCGATGAGAGTTAGAAACATTGATGTGGCTCAGTGGATAGAGCGTCGGCCTGCGGACTGAAGGGTCCCGGGTTCGATTCCGGTCAAGGGCATGTACCTGGGTTGCAGGCACATCCCCGGTGGGGGGTATGTAGGAGGCAGCTGATGGATGATTCTCTCTCATTGATGTTTCTAGCTCTCTATCTCTCTCTTTCTCCCTCTCTGTAAAAAAAAAAAAAAATCAATGAAAATATATTTTTTAAAAAGTAACGGTTTGCGGGGAAATATCCGCAATATGCACAGGAAGGGAAAAATGGTATCAAACCCACGTGAGGATAAATAACGCGGTGAGACGGGCGGAGAGCAGGTAGAACACAGGAAGAAATACAAAGGGCGCAGGAACACGGGAAAACATGCCTACAGGAGTTTTCTTTGGCCCAGCTCCCTGGGAAACATAATAGTCGTCATAGCCATCATCATCATCATCATTATATTCAACTCATTCTCCTATTTCCTGTGGATTCCACGCCTCCCTCCAATTATCACCCCATTTCTCTGCTTCCCTTACAAAAAAAAAAATTAAAAAAGCAGCCAAGGATTTGTCCACAATCACTGTTTCCACTTCCTACACTTTCTCTTGTTTTTTATTTTTTATGTATTTTCAATATATTTTATTGATTTTTTTACGGAGAAAGAGAGGGACAGAGAGTGAGAAACATCGATGAGAGAGAATCATCGATCACCTGCCTCTTGCCAACTCCCCACCCAACCGGGGATGTGCCCGCAACCAAGGTACATGCCTTTGACCAGAATCGAACCCGGGACCTTTCAGTCCGCAGGCCAACGCTCTATCCACTGAGCCACACCGGTTTCGGCTGCTGAACGCTTTTTACATAGCGTTTGCAGGTGACTTTTTCTCTAGAAAATACTATCCCCCCACCCTCATTGTACTTTAGACTTCTCCATGAATGCCTATACAAATCTCTGTCGCAGAGATGCAAACGACGTCCTAATTTGTGGCCAATGTTCATGAACACACCCATTCTCGTAAACAACATCCTCACAGCACTTCCGACCTGGGAGAAGCATCATTGCAAGTCCAATGGATACCAAAGAGGGCATCTGAGACGTGGACATTTCCTATCAGAGAAAGACGTATAGAATCGCATTTTGTATTATTAAAAATAAGTTTCCATTACCGAAAATGTCCTTAGCAGGTCTTATGGTGGTGATTAAAATCTCCTGAATTGGCCAAAACCGGTGTGGCTCAGTGGATAGAGCGTCGGCCTGCGGACTGAAAGGTCCCGGGTTCGATTCCGGTCAAGGGCATGTACCCTGGTTGCGGGCACATCCCCAGTGGGGGGGTGTGCAGGAGGCAGCTGGTCGATGATTCTCTCTCATGGATGTTTCTAGCTCTCTATCCCTCTCCCTTCCTCTCTGTAAAAAATCAATGAAATATATATTTTTGAAAAATCTCCTGAATTGAATTCAGTTGTCTCGCCATTCTCCGTTTCCGTGTATCACAGTTTGTAAATGCCCAAAGCTTATATTAAACACTTGTCCCCCACCCAGAATAAAATAAATGGTCGCAGCACAGAAGGTTATCGATACATGGGAGTGTATTTATGTTCGGCAGAGACAGACATCCTGGCTCTGTGTTTATAGATACCCGTGTTTATGTTATCATAATGTATACACAGAAAGTATATGTGTATTTGCACAGTGCTGCGTTCCGTCTCTTACTGTACCAAAAAAAAAAAAAAAGATTTATTATGTGGGAAAGACAATTGCCTATCTCTTATTTTATTTAACGTATTTGCCGGCATATAAGACGACTTTTTGGCCCTGAAAAATATGCCTCCAAGTGGGGGTAGTCTTATACGGCGAGTATATAACAAACTCTGTATTTTGAGTGGAAATGTTAGGGGGTCGTCTTATACGCCCAGTCGTCTTATACGCCGGCAAATACGGTATTTTTTTCAGGGCCAAAAAATCGTCTTATACGCCGGCAAATACGGTAGTTTGTTTTTTACCATTTCCAACAAGAAAATTGTTGTCATTCTTGTGTTCACTGTTATCGCCAAACCAAGTCACTCACGGTCACTTGGCTAGCTCTTTAATAGGGAGGAGCCTGCAACCAAGGTACGTGCCCTTGACCGGAATCGAACCTGGGGCCTTTGGGTCTGCAGGCCAACGCTCTATCCATGGAGCCACACTGGCTAGGGCTATTATCATTATTATTATTGTTTTAATGGAGGAGATTGCACACATGTTCAGTCTAGTAGCCAGGCCCCTGTATTCCACGACTGTTTCTTTAGTTGTCACGTACTGCGTGACTGTCTTCCTTTCGAAGACCTTCATTAGAAGGTCAAGTTCGCCGAAACAGGTGTGGCTCAGTGGATAGAGCGTCGGCCTGCGGACTGAAGGGTCCCAGGTTCCATTCCGGTCAAGGGCATGTACCTTGGTTGTGGGCACATCCCCGGTAGGGGGTGTGCAGGAGGCAGCTGGTCCATGTTTCTCTCTCATCCATGTTTCTGACTCTCTGTCCCTCTCTCTTCCTCTCTGTAAAAAATCAATAAAATATACATATTTTTTAAAAAAGAATGTCAAGTTCTTTGCATCACAACTGACAGCTCTTCCCATGAAAGATTCGGGATGCAGATAGAGTCTAAGGCAGGGGTGGGCAAACTTGTTGACCCGAGGGCCACCATGGGTTCTTACCCTGGACCGGAGGCCGGCACAAAAGCAGCCTGACCACGCTGGCACTCTCCTCTTGGGCTGCTGGTGAAGGAGCGGAGGGGAGAGCAAGAGAGCCCTCCTCCGCTCTTTCAGCTCCGCGGGCCGGATAGAACAGCCGCACGGGCCGGATCCGGCCCGCGGGCCGTAGTTTGCCCACGGCTGGTAAGGCAGTGGAGTGATGGGCCGGGAGCAGGGGGCATGTCAGGGACACGGGGCGCCCTGTCTCTGAGGAACCAGCTCCTTCTGCGTTTACAGCTCCTGACTCCCCTCCTGGCTCACAGGTCGACGCTCAACCACTGAGCCACACTGCCGGGCCACCGCAATTTACTTAATCAATACCTTATCGTTTATGTTTGTTATTTGATTTCATACATTTTGCTACAAGGAAAAAAATTGTTAATAGCATTTCTGCTATTTATAGTTTAGCTTTTTCCTTAGGACGAACTCCAAGGAATAGAATTAGTTGGCCAAAGAGTATGAAGACTTTAAGGCTGTTGATTCATCACTCTACCTTGCTTTCAACAAAGACCAAGTAACTTCAGGTGTAAGAATAATTATTTCTGGGAGAAGGACTGTATTCAAAATATTCAAAATAGCCTAAACCGGTTTGGCTCAGTGGATAGAGCTTTGGCCTGCGGACTGAAAGGTCCCGGGTTCGATTCCTGTCAAGGGCATGTACCTTGGTTGCGGGCACATCCCCGGTAGGGGGTGTGCAGGAGGCAGCTGATTGATGTTTCTCTCTCATCGACGTTTCTAGCTCTCTATCTCTCTCCCTTCCTCTCTGTAAAATATCAATAACATATATTTTTCAAAAACAACAACAAAATATTCAAAATATTTCAATCAATGGCCCAACTCTCCAGAGCTTCCACGAAGGAAGAAAGGCGAACGGGGGGAATTAAAAAAGAAAGAAAAGAAGCCGGAAGTATTTAAATTTCTTAAGCAATCCCATGCATCACCTCCCTCCGCAGTGAGTGAACGGCTCTGATCCTGAGTCGCGCCTATCTGCCCACAGAAAAAATAGCCAATCAAGTCGCATAGTCCGGACGATCTGTCTTCATTTACCCCGACCGCCCATTTTTAGTGAAAATATTTTGGTCAAATCCCAATCACTAAATCAGTGCTTCTTGACCTTTCCGTGGTCGAGACTATGATGGAAGCTATTGATTCTCCTAGGAAACCACACACACACACACACACACACACATACAGGAGACTTTGCATCTTTTATCAGGATGCTCTTTCCTTCGGGCCTGCAGAGATTGATCAAGAAGTTCTAAATATATATATATATATATATATATATATATATATATAATCATTTGTTTATCTTTAAAATGTCTGATGGGGAAATTAATGGTGGCAGCCTTTCAATGCCATACCTGAAACTTTCGCTGCTTTGCACTCATCATCAAATGCTATTACTGGGAGAAAAAATTGTAGAGACATTCAGTGAAGTGGGGTACGCAATCTGAGGTACGCAGATTCCTCTGAGAACTTGATAAAAGCAATGGACCTCCCCCTGCCCCACCCAGAGGAAAAACACAGACACAGTCAGCACCAGCCCTGACATAGCTCTGCTGGACTGAAGTGATGGATTCAAGGATCTTCTGCATTCTCTCCCCAGGGTCCAGGAAGGGAGGGGAAGAGGGAGAGGGAGAGAGAGAGAGAGAGAGAGAGAGAGAGAGAGAGAGAGAGAGAGAGAGAGAGAGAGAGAAATATCAATGATGAGAATCACGGATTGGCTGCCTCCTGCACGCCCCTCACAGGGGATCGAACCCGAAACACAGGCTTGTGCCCTGACCAGCAATTGAACCTTGACCTCCTGGCTCCTAGATGGACACCCAACCACTGAGCCACACCAGCCAGGCTGCCTTTCACATTAAGACCCACATCAGCATCCATTTAATGCTGCGAGTGGACAGGCCCAGGCGGAACTCTGGAACTCTATTTTACTTACTTATTTTTTTTTATAAACATATTTTATTGATTTTTTTTATAGAGAGAAAGAGAGAGGGATAGAGAGTCAGAAACACCCATGAATCATCCATCGGCTGCCTCCTGCACTCCCCTAACTGGGGGTATGTGCCCACAACCAAGGCACATGCCCTTGACCGGAATCGAACCTGGGACCCTTCAGTCTCCAGGCCGACGCTCTACCCACTGAGCCACCCCGGTGTCGGCAGGGACTCTATTATAAGTTAGCTGGGCATAAAAGTCATCATGGACGTAGGGGACACGGACAGCTTCCCTGGGTGACAGAATTCGTTGGGAGTACTGAGACGATGCCGTCTGACTGCGCTGTCGCAAAAGAAAGTAAACTATGTATTTCACTTCTGAGAGATAAAAATATATATATATATACCACTCACTTTTTTTCCCCCCCAACTAGAAAAGCCCTCAGATGTACGTTTGAGAGATGTAAGTGTGGTACCAGGTAGCTACATAACAGCCCGGGCTGGCCCCATCCAACCTCCAAACACAATGATTCATTTGAGCGCTTCTGGTTTCCATGCCATCACGCTTAACGCACATGTTTCCGCTGCGCAGCCACTACTGTATGAACATGTGTATATTTCCACACTCAAAGAGCCGGGCCTGTAAAATATGATTCCGGCCATCTGCTTTCCCTCTTCTCTTTAAAAAAGAAAAAAAATGCACACGGCCGAAACGGGTTTGGCTCAGTGGTAAAGCGTCGGTCTACGGACTGGAAGGTCCCGGGTTCGATTCCGGTCAAGGGCATGGACCTTGGTTGCGGGCACATCCCCAGTAGGAGGTGTGCAAGAGGCAGCTGGTCGATGTTTCTCTCTCATTGATGTTTCTAGCTCTCTATCTCCCTTCCTCTCTGTAAAATATCAATAAAATATATTTTAAAAAATGCACACGCATAACACCACCGGGGGAGAGGACCGGATCCCTGTCTCTCGGAGAGATGTTGTAAAGGGCCAGGGGACCCCTGAACGTCCTGAGAGAGCCAGGTTGCCTTAGCATCCGGCTCCCGAGCCCCGAGGCTAATGCCCGGGCACTTGCTTAAAAACAATGCCCATGCCCAGCCCCGGGCACCCCAGCTGGTTTCAGAGATTTCCGAGCGAGAGATGCAATTAGCTGAATCTCTCCATCTGCTGGGGAGGTGGCTGGTGGAGGTGGCGTGGGCCATAACGCGCATGGTGCATGGGACAGGGAGGGTAGAATTAGCGGTGGGGGCGACGCAACAACAACAACAAAAATCAGGGAACCTCGCCTTCTCCACCACCCCGGCTTAATTTATGGATGCACTGTGCAGGGGCCATCAAGACATTGGGTCTGGCCGAAACCGGTGTGGCTCAGTGGATGGAGCGTCGGCCTGCGGACTGAAGGGTCCCAGGTTTGATTCCGGTCAAGGGCATGGATCTTGGTTGCGGGCACATCCCCGGTGGGGGGTGTGCAGGAGGCAGCTGATCTATGATTCTCTCTCATCAATGTTTCTAACTCTCTATCCCTCTCTCTTCCTCTCTGTAAGAAATCAATTATATCTATCTATCTATCTATCTATCTATCTATCTATATATATATATATATATATATATATGTATGTATTAAGACATTGGGTCTGACGTTGAATCAGAATTATGGAAGCCACTTCTATGTAAACCAGTGGATAGAGTGTCCACCTGTGGCCTGAAGGGTCCCGGGTTTGATTCTGCTCAAGGGCATGTGCCGCGGTTGCAGATTATACCTCCAGTAGGGAGTGTGCAGGAGGCAGCCAATCAATGATTCTCATTGTTGATGTTTCTGTCTCTCCTCCCTTCCTCTCTGAAATCAATTAAAAATATATATATATATATATATTTTAAAAAAGTGAATGAGCCGAAACCGGTGTGGCTCAGTGGATAGAGCGTCGGCCTGTGGACTGAAAGGTCCCGGGTTCGATTCCAGTCAGGGGCATGTGCCTTGGATGCGGGCACATCCCCGGTGGGGGATGTGCAGGAGGCAGCTGGTCGATGTTTCTCTCCCACGGATGTTTCTAACTCTCTATCCCTCTCTCTTCCTCTCTGTAAAAACTCAATAAGATATATTTTTTTAAAAATTAAAAAGTGAATGATTCCCAGGATATCGGTGATGGCCCTCCTGTAGAAATTCAACCCCGTTTAAAACAAGGCGCAGACTACGACGCTTGGCTGAGGAGGTGAGCAGAAATAGCAGAGAATCGCTTTCCTCTGTCACCACTATGTTCTTCTCCCGAGCACTGGAAGCAAGCTCTCACTGCTCCATTAATGCAGTCAGCAGGCCGCTAAGAAGCATCACTACGCAGCAGGTGCTGGGGTGTCCACGATGAGAACCCCAAGTGTGAAAGCGCGCCCCCAGCGTGAGAGAGACACAGAGATTCCAACAGACAACTGGTCTACCAGGCCACAGGATACTGACATGGCCGTGTGCATGGTGTGGAAATTGAAGAGGACTTATTTTTATTATTATTATTAATTCATTTCAGAGAGGAAGGGAGAGGGAGATGTCGAAACATCAACGATGAGAGAGCATCATTGATCACTGCCTCCTGCACGCCCCCTATTGGTGATTAAGCCTGCAACCCGGGCGTGTGCCCCGACCAGGAATTGAACCTCGACCCCCTGGTTCATAGGTTGATGCTCAACCACTGAGCCACACTGGCTGAGCTTGGTCCTCATTAAAAAAAAAACAAAAAAACCTCTGTTGAAGTTCCTTTGGATTTTGTTTTTCTTCCTTTCATTTTTCTTTCCCTCTCCTAATGTCTAATTTATTATATTCTCCCTGTGCCACCACGCTGAAGCCACTTAACTGTGCTATTTGACTGTTTAATCATCTTAAGATTCGTTTAATTTGGTTAGTTTGAGGCCTAAACTATGCAAAGTACTTAGAACTGTCCAGAAACATGACGAACGCTGAGCAAATGGTAGCTATTATTCAGTCACTTGTCCAGAAATCCAATTCTATATTTAAAACCACCTCCTGTCCCCACATGTCCCCAGGGGTGCCCCCGAAATCTCATCCAAAGCTGAATTCTTCTTCTTAACCACAAACATCTCCCCGCTGGCCTGCTTTCCCCAAAAGATTCATATCACTGTTTCCAGATAGGAAGCCAGAATCTGGTTGTTGGCTGAGACCGTTACCCCTCCCTCTTCCTCCCCACCCCCCAATAGTTACCGAGTCCTGCTAGTTCCACTATCAACTCTCTCTCCTGCCTGCCTCTTCCCTCGCCTCCTCCCCACCCTGGTAATGCAGGTCCACCCACAGCTTCACAATATATATCTACACCGGGTGGCCAGATGCTGATGATCTCTGAATGCATAATAATGTGGCCACTCCGTGTCTATCCTATAGAATAAAGGGCTAATATGCAAATTGTCCCCTCGACCAGGAGTTTGACCAGCAGGCATGTCAAACCAATTGCCCATGTCCCTTCCCCCTGGCCAGGCTGGCTGGACCACACCCATGCACGAATTCATGCACCGGGCCTCTAATATATATATTATATATATTCACACACTCAGAGATCATAATAATCTGGTTGCTCAGTGTATATATAGTTATTGATTTTTAAGAGGGAGGGAGAGGGAGAGAGAGAGAGAATCATCAATGAAGTGTATATATAGTTATTGATTTTAGAGAGGAAGGGAGAGGGGGAGAGAGAGAGAAACATCAATGAAGTGTATATATAGTTATTGATTTTAGAGAGGAAGGGAGAGGGGGAGAGAGAGAGAAACATCAATGAAGTGTATATATAGTTATTGATTTTAGAGAGGGAGGTAGAGGGGGAGAGAGAGAAACATCAATGAAGTGTATATATAGTTATTGATTTTAGAGAGGAAGGGAGAGGGGGAGAGAGAGAGAATCATTAATGAAGTGTATATATAGTTATTGATTTTAGAGAGGAAGGGAGAGGGAGAGAGAGAGAGAATCATCAATGAAGTGTATATATAGTTATTGATTTTAGAGAGGAAGGGAGAGGTAGAGAGAGAGAAACATCAATGATGAGAGAGAATCATTGATCGGCTTCCTCCTGCATGCTGTCCACTGGGGATTGAGCCTGCAACTCGAACACGTGCCCTAGACTGGAATTGAACCCGGGACCCTTCAGTCCACAGGCTGACGTCAGCTCTCTCCATTGAGCCACACCGGCTGGGGCCCTATTTTACTTTCTAAAATCACAAACAGATTGATCTTTAAAAAGGAATAATACGACCCGGCTGGTTTGGCTCAGGGGATAGAGCAGACTGAGGGGTCCCAGGTTTGATTCCGGTCAGGGGCATGTGCCTTGGTTGCGGGCACATCCCCTGTGGGGGGTGTGCAGGAGGCAGCTGATCGATGTTTCTCTCTCATCATGTTTCTAGATCTCTGTCCCTCTCCTTTCCTCTCTGTAAAAAAATCAATAAAATAAAATAAAAAGAATAATATTATGGGGAACCTTCATTGCACACACCTCTAACTCTGCATGCATGTGTGTGCGTGTGTGTGTGTGTGTGTGTGTGCATTTGCATTTCCTACATTTTTTTAAACCACATCTGTCACAGGGAAAACACGTGTCAAACGAAACCATTACCAGACAGTCAGCAGCGTGGAATGTGCAGTGGGACCCGCACGCCTGTTCTGCTGGCGTGAAACACCTCCACATTAAGAGTGACTGACTGAGGGTGCGGGGACACCTGCCGGGTAAGCGGGGATCTCCACAGGGACCTCCTGGGGATCCGCTACCCACGTGCCAGATGCGGCTCTGCCGTTCCCCCTCCGGCCTAGCCCGCCCCGCCCCTGGGGAAACACACAGCACCCTGACTGGGGAGCAATGTGCTCGGGATGATTGCTGTTGACAGCCCTGTCTGGATGTGATTAAATATATTTATTATTATTATTATTATTATTATTATTACCGTATTTGCCAGCGTATAAGACGATTTTTTGGCCCTGAAAAATACGTATTTGCCGGCGTATAAGACGACTGGGCATAAGACGACCCCCTAACATTTCCACTCAAAATACAGAGTTTTTTATATACTCACCGTATAAGACTACCCCCCACTTGGAGGCATATTTTTCAGGGCCAAAAAATCGTCTTATACGCCGGCAAATACGGTATTATTATTATTATTGTTTTACAGAGAGGAAGGGAGAGGGATAGAGAGCTAGAAACACAGATGAGAGAGAATCATCGACCAGCTGCCTCTTGCACGCCCCTATTGGGGATGTGCCCGCAATCAGCGTACATGCCCTTGACCGGGAATCGAACCTGGGACCTTTCAGTCCACAGGCCAACGCTCTATCCACTGAGCCAAACCGGTTTCGGCAGGACACTTTTATATATACATAAATTGATTTTTTTAAGGAGAGGAAGAGAGAGGGATAGAGAGCTAGAAACATCAATGAGAGAGAAATATCGACCAGCTGCCTCCTGCACACCCCCTACTGGGGATGTGCCCGCAACCAAGGTACATGCCCTTGACCGGAATCAAACCGGGGACCCTTCAGTCCGCAGGCCGACGCTCTATCCACTGAGCCACACCGGTTTCGGTTGAACTTGGCCCCCTTTAACAAGATGCGAGGGATCGCCCGCCGCTCAGCGGGCATCCTCTGAAGGTCCCCACTTCCGCTCTGCCTCGTGGCTTCCCACCGGGCTCCTGACTTTGTCCCCGTCGTCTCTCCCCTGATTATCTCTTCCCAGCGCCGCTGCTTTGCTTTGCTTACGAGGGGAGGCGACCAGACAGGAAGCAGGGACCGGGAAGGAGCGGGTGGGACGGGGCCGACTGCAAGCTGTCTTTGGGGAGATGTGCTCGGAGGGGGTCACCCCGGCATCTGGCATTTTTTTGCAGCCTTGGATCCCCCCCTCGTCCTGCATGCGATGGGCGGATTCCAGGCGGGTGAGTCACTGGGATACGGGAGCTTGTGCTCTGCAGAAATAAGACAGGATGAGAGGGGAGAAGCATCTCATGGCTTAGGATTCTTCTAAGCCATCTTTCGTTCCCCCGACTCCCCCCCCACCAACCCCCCAAGAGCTGGGAAAGAGATTTTTTTCCGATGAGAAATGCTGCGCTGGTGACCTAACAATCCCACGTGGGACAGCCCAAACCGACTTGACTTGTTACCCAGCACCCCGCCACCCCCCGCCTCCATTTCTCACAATTCAAAGTCAATGTGGAGATTGCCAGCACAATTAAGACTCCGGGAAGAGGAAAGAGGCCCAGCCTGGCCTCGATAACCCTCCGTGGAGAAACAACAGCCCGGCCCCCGGGTCCAATTTTAGAGCCGGCGTGGACAATCGGATCGAACAGAAGAAACACAGGAAGACAGATAGGTGTGTTTTCAAAACCATCGGCGGCCAGAAGTGTTTTATCGGGAAGCATTAGGCTCCGGCGAGATGTCGATCATACATATGTCGTTGGGCAGAATTAGCCCTTCTCTGTTATCTGGCCACGTCCACGACCCGCTTCTGGAACGTTCTGGGAAGGTCTCCGTGGTCACACGTACCTTGAGCTGCGGAGGGAGGTGACTGAGGGCGTGTTTTACCTAAAAATAGTTTTGGTAGGACAAGGCAAATTGGACTTATGCCTTTGCTCGCGAAGAAGATGAAGAGAAATGGAACTGTCCAGACCACTGGGATTGGGATGGAATATATCTTTGGTGGGCAAATTCCCACGATCCTAGCACCCCGATAAAGCAGTGTGGAAACGTTAAAACTAAAGCTGCTAAGGCAAGCAATCTATCCAGAGGTCAAATGCTCTGAATTAAAGATACTAGCATTTGGCCGAAACCAGTGTGGCCCAGTGGATAGAGCGTCGGTCTGCGGACTGGAAGGTCCCGGGTTCGATGCCGGTCGAGGGCATGGACCTTGGTTGCGGGCACATCCCCGGTGGGGGGTGTGCAGGAGGCAGCTGGTTGATGTTTCTCTCTCATTGATGTTTCTAGCTCTCTATCTCTCTCCCTTCCTCTCTGTAAAATATCAATAAAATATATTTAATTAAAAAAAAGATACTAGCATTTGTATACGGTTTGGTTTCAAACGAGAACAAGGAAGTATTAAGAACTTGCCCACTTAACTTACAGGAGATGCTATGGTAGATAAAATATAAGAATTATATCTTGCTATTCGTGCTGGTATGACCTATCTCCCACCCATACACCAATTCTTCCTCCATTTCCATTCCATGGATATAGAATGTTACCTTTTTTATTATTATATTTTATTGATTTTTTACAGAGAGGAAGGGAGAGGGATAGAGAGTTAGAAACATCGATGAGAGAGAAACATCGACCAGCCGCCTCTTGCACACCCCCTAATGGGGATGTGCCCACAACCAACGTACATGCCCTTGACTGGAATCGAACCAGGGACCCTTCAGTCTGTAGGCTGACATTCTATCAGCTGAGCCAAACCAGTTTTGGAGTTACCTATTTTTAAAAAATTATATTTTAAAATAATTTTTTTATTGATGTCAGAGAGGAAGGGAGAGGGAGAGAGAGCTAGAAAAGTCAATGATGACTGAGGATCATCGATCAGCTGCCTCCTGCACACCCCACACTAGGAATGGAGCCTGCAGCCCGGGCATGTGCCCTGACCGGGGATCGAACCCTGACCTCCCGGTTCCTCGGTGGATGCTCAACCACTGAGCCACACTAGCCAGGCGAATTTTACCATTTATGGCTATCTCTTTTCTCCGCCTCTCTGCTTTAAGTCAAACCTTCCAAGATCTTTTTTTTTTTTTAATAACCGCTAAACCTCTTCCCGGGCCTAAATTAGCTCAGCCCATTAGTGAGAAATTTTTTTTTAATTAAAAGTTAGAAAAATCCAATTTAAAAGTATCTAAACTAATAAAGGGAAGGTACTGAGCCGTGCAAATGGGGGGGGTGTGAATGGTTCACAAAGATATGGCTCTCCAGCTACCATGGAAGAGGGCAGAATCGGGGATGAATTAGACTCTTCTTCATTTCTCTGGCCTTATTTCCCGGAATCTCTGGATGCAGTGGCAAGACAGCTAGCTTCAAGAACCTTGGCACCGAATTCCACCCTAATGCACAGTTCCATTCAGAGAATAAGACGTCTCCTTCCTTACTATACCGAGGACAAAACGCTTGGGGAAGATTATGGTTGTTACTTCTTCTTTTTAAAAAAATATATTTTATTGATTTTTTTTTTATAGAGAGGAAGGGAGAGGGATAGAGAGCTAGAAACACCGATGAGAGAGAAACATCGACCAGCTGCCTCCTGCACACCCCCCACCGGGGATGTGCCCGCAACCAAGGTACGTGCCCTTGACCGGAATCAAACCCGGGACCCTTCAGTCCGCAGGCCGACGCT